>JAYMSZ010000022.1:0-49820 GCA_036897665.1 Pelargonium citronellum
CGGTGTATTACCACAAACGCCAAGGCCTTACACTATTTTCTTAAAGTTACCAAAGCACGAGTATAGATTCGAACCGAGTTTTTCCATTATATGTTAATGTTTTTATCTAACTAAATTTATACTAGTAGGAGTTTTTTTACGTCCCTTAAAATCTCAATACTATTAGGAGCTTCTTAGGAGCTTCTCTTCAATATACAGTAACAAACTTTTCAAGTTCCAGCTATAAAAATTGAGTATTAAGAAAGAATAGATATCATAAAAATAAAATTTTCGTAGAGCGTTGGCAAAGCGATATGCATGTAGTAATTTGAGTTCTCTTCATAGGGCTTTTTCAGACATCTGGTTTTCTTTAATATTCCTTTTGTGTAAACAAAGTACGACTCACCAGAATTTGGAATACAGAGCAGCGCTGCGACACATGCTTGATTATCCTTAGTAAATAGCTAAACTCTCTAGCTGCTATACCAAGAGTATAAAAAAGAGAGTTCTTTAATACCTACTAAAAGGGGCCCTCTAACTAGAGATGAAATGCAATACTGAACTAAATAAGGATTCTCGGGTTAAGCGTACAGGGAAATTCTTATTTATTATTTAGGATTCCTAACTCGAGTGTTTCGAAGTAGCTATAAAGGAGATACGCTTGGATATTTTAGAACAGATATACCTACAACTCAAACCTATTTAAGACTAAATCTTCGGTCATGCGTTTACACTGCAATTCTACTAGTATAAAAGTTATAAATATCCTAGAATGAAGTACTTAAGTAATAAAAATGACTTCATAGGGATTTGAATTGCGCAACGCAAAAGGGTTCCCTCTTATAGAATACTTTCTAGATTCCTGACCTAGGGGCAATTTTCCTCTTGATTAAAAAGACCCCGTTCATTATATTTATAAGCTAAGACTTATATCAAAAAAGCTTTTCTGTGTATTTTCCAGTAGTAGGAGAACTCGCTATGAAAGGTAAGCAAAAACTGGAAGTTTTCAGGGAGGTTAACTTGGAAAAAAAATATTTGAATGAAATACAGTAATTCTTTCGTACTTTCTATAATGTTTTTTGCTTAAGGCTTTTAAAGAGCTGTGGGTGTATATCCATGGCAAAATCTCCTTGGTGTAGTAATAATTGCGATTAGATATGAGGGGCCCCACAAGGACTTCTTAAGTGATACGTGAAAGAGTGTGGGATCCTTACTTTAATTATATTCCTTTTGGATATCGGATAATAACCACTTATTATATACTTCGGGCTGTGCTGGAGTGCGCAAAATTAATGAATCCTGTCTATAATAAATTCCCTGAAAGAAAGGGCTTAATGAAATTCTTTTAATATACTTTTTACCAGGAATCCTTCTTTCTCATAAAAAGTGATGTCCTAATAAAGGAGTCGTACTGAAATCCGTTGAATTCTATTACATCTATATATTCTGTGTCTGCTGGAAGTGTGTCTTAAAATTACCGTCCCCTCTACAAAAAATAAAACTTCATTTTTATACCTAAACCCCGCTTAGCCTACTTAACATTGGGATTACGAAAAACATATTACAATAAATTTTCTATAAATTAGGATAATCCACACCCAAAAACTAGATTACAAGATCCTTGTCCGAGCATTCTGTGGTTGTTTTTTCACAAGTATAAACAGTCACTGGGCGTAGTTCACGTTACAAAAAGGTTGTTAGATTATACCTTGTTGTAGTTACCAGGATTCTACTTAACAAGGAATTCAGTAAGAGAAAGTTTTTATATCAGAAATATATATAAATTCTTTCGATTTTACAATTTTTAGATTTAGTGGGTCATTTCAAACTAGACGCTTCGTAATACCTTGACTTTTTTATTTCCTTATAATCCCGGGTTTACATGAGCACAATAAAGGAAAACCATTGCATGAAAATCCTTCCGGGGTTGGTTATTTAAGGCTGGGTATAATTTTTCTGGACAATTAAATAAGTTGTAAATATAGTTTGCTATTGCACGCCGAGAGGACAGTCCCCAAGGACTAGAAAAGACGGGAGTATACACAGGAAGTTTTTACTTCAGGTTTATCTAAGAATTTTTGGTGTAAAATCTAATATAGAGTTTCTAGTAATATTGTGCTGTAAACTTGGTTGAAAAACTAACAGTAAAGTCTCCTTTTTTACTTTTAGCTAGAGCCCTTAGTTTTACGTCACAGGGGATTTTACTGAGTATTCAGTAATCTAGCTTACTCGGTTTTTTATCAGGATATCTGCTATCTTGTTACTTTATAGGCTTTTGTAGTATATTGAATTTTTATAGTTTTGGATTCGATCCCCTTCTCCTTGGAAGTGATATTAATATCTTGTCTTTTCATACCATTGTATGACTCGTAAAGTCTATAATTAGTGGTCTGAAACTTATTGTAACATCATTAAAGTTTTGTGCCATTCATAGGGATAAGAGAACTCTTCCGAATTTATTTCTATAATCATACTTTACCTCTCCTTTACTAGACCCTACCGCTTTTCCAACAGCTAGACTTTAGTGTATTTCTAAAATAACGTCCTTTTATTATTCCAAAAACTAGCCGCATACCTCACAGCCCGCTCTTTTAAGAGGATTTCGTAAGCAAAGTTATATATTATATAAGCCCTTTCTCTTAGAATGCTTTATTAAAATCACCACTAGCAGGACATCTCTTTACTGCGGGAAGCCTATAAAAAATCAAACTAATATTTATTCATGTATTCTTAAATAGCGTTCCTACTTTGAATTTAGTAGTTTGTGAAGTTTTTTGTAAAATACCCTAAAATTTTAATAGAGTGAATCCAAGGTGATATCTATGAATATATATATATACCCCAGTCCATCCTGTATTAGTCCGACAGACACGGTGCTCTTAAAAGTTAGATCTTATGCTAAAGCAGTTTTTCGTAGATCAATATTGACGTTATCCAGCCAGATTAAATAATAAGACTGGGACAATAGAGCAGATATACGACGAAAAGTTGGATTTTACACGTAACATCTATTAATAGTATGGCTGAATTCAAAAGTTTAGAAGAAAGCGGTCAATCACTAATTATATATTATGAACTCTTTATATAATAATAGTTATAAACACCCAATACATTTAAAGCCCATACCCTACGACGTATTTACACGGTTATTTCTTGCACGATAAGGAGCATATTTATCAGTTTTTAGTTAGGAGTGGAAACACACTAGCCATTTTTTTAACTGAGTACAGGTTCGAATAGCCGGAATAGATACAAATTCTGATAAATATAACTTATAATTAGACAAAGTTTATATAGTTTATTCATTCTTAAGAGGGGGTTACTCACATTATTTATATATTTTTTAGAAAGCCTAAATTTGGTAGTGTGTCGAAAACCGAAGCATAGTTCATTTAGTTTTCTTAGAATAAGACTTTGTTCAAGTATCTGAGGGGGAAGCATAAGGAGTCACCGAAGCATGCAATGCAAAAAATCATTGCGGTTGTATAATATTTACCTTAATAAAAGGGAATACAATATTCAGATAAGAATAAATTATAATATTTGGAAAGGACTCTTGTAAGTAAAATGAATTGCAGGGATCCTATTCCGCTTTTCAGGTTGAGATACTATGAATGGTATAACTTCCTTGAAAAAAATGCAAGAAAAGAAGGAGGAGATCTCGCGGTACATTATAGCATATAAATAAGGTAATTGAATAATTGTTAAATTGGTTTACTTGGTTTTAATCGGATACCTCTGCACATTAGTCAAAGCAGAAAGCTAGATTCAGATTTGATCTGCTATCTGAGACTGCCGAAGCTCAAAGGTATAAAAAGTGATTCGCTGCCATATCCACAAATAGCTAAGTTCCTAATAAGAAATCTTCTAACGAATACTCCTTGAATAATAAGAACAACATTCAATTAATAGAACTTAATATGAGCAAAACCCTTGTCTATGTCCTATATAAAAACTAATTATTCATTACATTGTTGGTATATAATTACTAAATTACTGGAATGTAAGAACCTCCCTATGAAATTATATGGATTACTCCTTTAATAAAAAGTTTAGTTAGTTATTTCAGTAACAAAAGGCTAGTATAGCTGTTAACCGAGGAGATCCCTAATATGTACAAAATCCTATTAATGAAATTTTACTAACAAGGTAAAGTTTTCTTGTTGTTACTCTTAGCAATTTTTTTGTTATAGGCCACCCTGCGGGATCCTTTGTATTGCACTGAACACACTAAAGCCAAAGATAATAGATACAGTTATCATAGATATATTACCCCACAAGCTACCTAGCAAACTCTATTCTTACGGAAGGAAATCAAAGTACCCTTTTTCGAAAAAGAGTCTTCTGTCCCCTATACCTGCCCCATTTCTTTTGCGTTTAAGTTTGGTTTTAGATTGATGGTATTGTCGTAATTTGCAGTGTATCAAAAATCAAGTTTTTAGTATTATAAAATCTAGGAGTAGCTATTTATTATTTACAGAACAAAACTTATTGAGCATTTTTAGCGAGTCGTAGATACATAAATCTTTATAAAAGGGTCTATATAATAAAAGAGATCTATTGAAACCTCTATTAGTACCCTTCTTTATACTTAAAAGTCAAGAACTTTTAAAAGGGGAATACTCGAAAATCAAATATAGAAATAAGGATCCTCTTTAGAAGTCTCTTAGCCTCAGTACCTTTTCAAAAGAATTGAGTACTAGAGTGATTCTTAGGTCTGCCATAAGCTTGTGTCCTTCCTATAAACCCGATGAATACAATCAATCATAGTTATTTTACTTAATTATATAAAGAAAGTAGTTCAATTATTTAATGACAGGAGCGCTTAAAAGTACCCCAATGTCTCTTAGTGCCAGCAGAAATACAGCAGTCCTCACAAAAGTATAAAGGAAAATCTATTTACTTGATTTTAAATACTAAACTAGCCCCAGATATCTGTATTAAGGCATTTACTAAAATTTGCTGCTTATCTCTACTTTTAAAATGTTATCTTTTAGCAAAAGAGATTAAGAAAAACTGCTCTTATTTATATAAATGCAAATGCTTTCTCTAGATGAGTACGGCGCAAAAGATTACTAGGATATATCCCAATTAAAAGTAAAAGCATTTAAGAACTCAAAATGAAGTATCCTTCAGGTTTTTATTAAAAAAAATCCTAAGTGTCACTAAGCAATTGATATCAATTTATATCTTTATGGTATAACTCTTTTTACTAAGAATATTTTTTTAAATATAATTAGGAGCTCCTCTTATATAATCTAAAGTTTATTCTGCAGTTCCTCATCTTAAGGAAGGTTTTAAAATATCTTATATATAATAATTAGTTAAAATCCTATTTTAAAGAGATTATCTGATGCTTGAATGGGTTCTTGCTTAAAGTACTAATAATAAAATGAGTTCACGTACCTTATTTTGTTTCGAATCATAGTTGTTGGTTCAAACCGTATACCCTTAGCTCGTAAGCAGACAAATCCCGTATAGATTATTAGAATTCCTCTTAATATTGAACACAGGTCCTCTTTACATATATAAATAAAAGAATATTCCACCATATCTGTATAATCTAGTAATTGTTCTTTATTTAGTAAGGGATACGCTTTAATTTACTAGTATTTCTCACGTAGCAACCAGAGGCCACTTCCATACCAAACCCAATATGACAAAGGGGTTAGAGCACATGAGAAGGCCTTTACTTAGTTTTAAATAAAAACAGGTAAACCTCGTAACCTTACAACTGATAAATGCTTAGAGCTTAAAAATCGAAAAGCTTTCAACTTTCTGTCTGTAATATAGTATTTTATAAAAGGGTTTTTATGACGCCAACTCTGTTTAGTTATAGAGTTATAACTAGTATAACCTCACTCTAGAGTTATCTTTTTAAGAATTTAACCTAAAAAATTGGTGAGAGTCCGGGAAGTAGGAGATAGAAATACTGTTAAAATAGGCAATAGTAAACGAATTAGAAGAAGTACTATATTTTACATCTTACATTGATTATTTGATGAAGGGAACCCTCTAGAAGAACTGCTAGCAAGTTTACTTAATTATAGGGAAACTGCTGCTTACTTTACCAACCCGACTTTTTAGTTAGGATTTTTCCTTTGAATCCTCGTAAGAACCCTCTTGTTGGTTTATGATCCTGGTAGTAATTTGAAGTTTTTAGAATTGTAATTTCAGAAGTAGCTTTTAAGGTTTCAAGCACGAGAAAGTTTGCTAAGTAGAAATTTAGTAATAGATTGTAGGCTGATTTTAGGATCTCAATATCTCTTTTGAGGTTCTTGTAAATTGATAATTATGGGAACAGGTTTCCTCAGTCCCTATATTTGCTTTTTTGAGAAATAATCTGAGAAAAAACCTCCCAGACTTAGTGGCCCTCCTTTCACTGGAAATTAAAGGGAAATCAGATAAGTTTGTCCGGATATGGAAATATATATTAGGTTATTCATTTCATAAGACATACCCCGATAGCAATTGTATAGCAATTGTTCTAACTTGTGGCGTATTATATAATAAAGGGTCGCTTGCGCACTAAACAATTCAACATGAAATTCAAAGTTTCTTCTGGCTGTAGTAAGAGGCCTTGTAGATTGTACTTAATATTCCCTTACTCTTAAAATCTTTCTGGCTAGGAAAATAATTAAAGTTTCCATAAGAATAAGCTACCTTTTTGCATTGGGACCCTGGACTTCAACCGTTTTCCTCTTAATGGATTTGCATCAAATCGTTTTGAAGAAAAGCAACTTATTACAGATCATTATTATTTAATTCAAGAAGAGGATATTCTAACCGATCGAACTAGAATTTCCCGGAAAGACGCAATCCTTTATAACGTGACCCCTTTCTTGGTAGGCTAACTGAAATAAATAATTTAGTTTTGTATACATTCATAACAAAGCCGTAGGAAAAACCCTGTAATATTAATTTATTTTACACAACAACGCCCAAATCAAGTTTAACAGGAACTCTCAGAAATAAAATTATCAACAAGTTTACCTTTCTTGATTAATACCTTAATTATTAATTACTTGAGACTCGACATATATGTGAGAGGAGATTGGCTTTCAAAGCTTTCTAGTGAGTTTTTTTGGTTCCGGGATAATATCTGAGGCCGAGTAAACTATATCAAGACAAGGCAAACTCTAGTTTAAAACTTCACTTAAATACTCAATTTTATTGAGTTACTTTCCCTATAGATACTATAATCGAAGGTTTTTTCAAGGTATGGATCGCCTTTTTGTTATTCCGTCAGTTAGAAACAGATTTTGTAGAAGCAAATTATCAAGTCTCCGAGAGTCCTGAACTAGAGTAAAATTGTTGGAGAGAGGGTTCTTTTTTATTTAACCCTGGAACTCGCTTAGGAATAAAGGAAAAACTAGTTCTAAAACGGTATCGTCCGACAAAAGTATAGTGTAAGCTACATTACCTAATTAGGATTTAGTGTACCGCGGTAGTAATGTTAAGGAAATTTAAGGTTATGCTTTGAAAATAATAAGCAGTCTCTTAGACCATAAGGGTATATCGGATTTCCATTTATAAAAGATTTCTTTTTAATATTAAAGTGCTACTATGAATTCTTAAAGTCCGTGGGGTCTTTTAGTTATATAAGTAAAACTCTCTAAACAAAGGGCTTTGAAACTCCCTGTTTACTAAGTAAATATATTGTAGGTTCAAAAAAAGTACCTCATACAGTACGGTAAGTCAGGAAATAACTGCCATCCCAAAGAAAAAAGCCGATCCCATAAACTTACAAAATCTACTACTCAGGAATTACTCTTAGTTTATGGTAGTTAATACTTCTTACGACCGCGCTCCAATTTATAATTTAAAAGGAGGGGTTCCCGGTAAAAAGCTGGATTAGAAGGTAAACTATAAATTTTTTGTGATAAAACACCAGAATAACTAATCTCACAGTAGAAAAAATAGATTACTGTCTTAAAGCTAAAAAGAATTTAGTAAACCTTGACTTTCGGGATAAGAGCTCGTAAGGTCAAAGATTAAAGCATCTCCTAATGTTTGCTTAAAAAAGGAAGAGCCCTGTATGTAACTAGTAATAGAGTGGACTAAAGAAAAATGCTATAAAGGAGCCTATAAGGAGTAAACATACTTAATTCGTTTGAATATATATATAGCTTTAAGGTAAACGAAGTCCTTCTCTAGTTGGTATCCAATAATATAAGCATAGAAACTTGCCTTATAAATAAAAAAACTATGGGAGATGTCTCTTAGTTTTATACCCTTCCGTTAAATCTTGCAATTATTTAAATTTATTGCTTATTCTCAACATTTCCCTGGGGGTTTCCTTAATAGTGAGCCGGCGGGAACCTTTGTACATCAAAATTAGGTGCAACAATATTGTATTTTTCGCACGCCTCAGATTTTAGGCCCTATTTTATAAGAAGTAACTCTACTGGAAATTACTATAAATGTTTTTAAAAGAATTGGTATATTAGGGGACCACAGACATATTAAATACTGCTTAGGTTAATTTCTAGGTTTTTTGAAGCTCCTAGTTTATAAAAAAGCCTTCACGGAGAGCTTTTAGGAAAGCCAGCAACCCCTTTTTAAGCTGGTTAGTTGAACATACGGACTTACTTATTTTTTCTTAGGGATTTGGACTCCGGAGAGCTTCAAGAAGGTCCCTCATTCTCCAATATTCAAATTTATAAGTCTAACTTTTGTTCTAAGATAATAAACCGCTTTAACCAGCGTTTTCTTTTATGATAAGGAGGTTCGTAGTAACTTGATAGTTTAGTTTAAAATCATGGAGTTTTTTGTATATTTAGTAGGTTTTACAGGTCAACTCCGGCAAGGCGTACTCTATTTTGCTTAGAACCGCAAAAATATGTTTCTATAATTAAGTGATTTGATATCTTTTAAGAAGGAGGCCTAACACAAAGGCTTAAGATTTTAAAAAATACAAGAATAGATTTAAAGAGCTCATCTCTTAAGGACTACTAAGAATTAAGGAAGATCTTGCTACTAAAATACTCTGGCTTTCAAGGTGGAGATAACCTTTTTGTTAAGAACAAGGTAATGACTAGGTTTAAGAACTATCAAATTCTCAAGGGGTCCTGAAGCTATAGGGCTGAACACTAAACTATGAAACTCATTAGATTCTAATTTATGGTTATACATATTCTTATCGACCTACTACCAACAAATCTACATGGAAACTCCTTACAGTAACTAAGATTAGCTCTTGACTTAATAGGGTAATCGAGGGGTTTCTCTCTTTTAAGTGAAAGCAAATCAGAATCAGAGGGATTCTAAAATAAATCCTTAAAACCTTTTCGTGCTTTTTATTACACTTATTTTTTTACACACTTATATGAAATCTTTGTTGCCTTAGTTTTTAATACTACAAGGCATATATTTCAGACTACTCCCAAGAAATTGGAATCTCCGCGCTTGAGAACTCCTGACTAGCCCATTCAATGTAGCTGAAAAAACTTAATATACTGTAATTAATTTGCTATAAAGGTCCTCTATTGCCAAACATATTTGACTACAAGCAAGCTACGAAATCAAGTCCTGCGAACTCTACAAAAATGACTCCTTTTAAGGTTTAAGTCTACGCTACTACATACAAGGCTCACTTGAATATCTATCCAAGAAACTCCTTCTTGTTTAGTAAGGTCTCCCCTAAGATAAAATAATAGTACTAAAGAGTACAAAAAAGAATTAAGAAATCCCAGGCTTTTAAGAAAAAGTCAAACTGAACGACTTAAAGAACAGTCTCAATCGCGGGGCTTACGATGTCGGGTATTGTAGATAAGCTAAGAACTAATAATAAAAGAGTAAAATAGATTTCTTATCGCAACCTTACAAAGTTAAAATCAAGTTACTCTAATTTAAGCAAATATGAGTTTTTTAGTATCACAGTGGTTATATCTTCTTATTTATATTTATTAAATTTGATACTTTCACAAGTACTTTGGCTCTTTCCTCTTTACACAAATAGACATAGAACACTTTTTAATTTATATATAGGTAGGAAACCCTGACTTACTAGTTTAAGAATTAAGGGCATAAAAATGAAAGACTCTTTTGTTATCCGCTACAGCTCTACCTTTATTTTGTAAAAAGATTCTACTCATATTTAATATCTCAATTTCGGGTTTATACATTGTAAGTACTTACTCTGAATTAAAAGGAAAAATAGGACTCCTTCTAGAAAATGAAATCGTTATAGGTATTTTTTTTATTGCACAAGGAAAGAATCCCTAGCTGACTTTCGTATAAACAAAGAGGGTATAAGGACTATATATCAAGTAGGGAATAGGAAATATACCAACACAGAAGCCATTTGTGGTCCCTTTTTTATCACCAGGACTACATTTTACAAGCCCTATGCTCTATCCTGATTAACTCAAATATGCGTAATATTTTTCTGGAGCTTCCTTGTACAAAGCCCACCTTAATTGTTAGCCTTGGCTAAGTTAGGGGTGCAATACTAAGACCTACTTATAATGAAGCAATCAATACGAATTTTATTGCTATACTCTAACAAATAACGAGATACTAGTTATCCTTTAATAAGGATTAAGGAGAAAGTACTAGCGAAATCTTTATAAAAACGTTCTTTTGACATGCATACTCTGTGATTCATTACTCATTACTAAAGTTATCGAAGTAAATTAATAGGGTTCATAAAGAGAAACTTATATGAAAGACGAAATATGTTAGAAAAGGTGAAATCACTTAGATATATATATGCCTCTAACTAGGAACTTGTTATTCCATATTTAGGCTGTTGAAGTCCTTAAAAGGGCTTACTGAACTTAGGAACCAAAACGCTTATTAGTTTACCAGGGATGCCAAAGGTTCAAATCGTGTAAGTCTAATTTATTAATAGGTTTTTCAACAGAATAAAGTCTGAGAATTCAAAATTATAAGTTAAGATAGTTAAGAACTTTTAGAAATTAAAGTCTAAAGATAACCCCCCAAAAAGGACTCGCGTGTTTACCCTGCCCTGTGAAATGTGTCTTAAGTGCATAAGCTAAAAAGTGTGCTGTAGACGTTCTCCCTTGCTAACAAAGTTAAGCCTACCAAAAAGAAATGCCAATAAATTAGATAAGATATAAGATAACTTACAAAACTTTTTAGAATTATCTCATATCCCTGTCTGGGGACTAAGATACTCCTTAAATTCTAACCGCCGTTAAGTTGGCACCAAAGACAGAATACAGTATTGGTATACCCGGTAAATAACCTTAAAAATGAAAAACGAATCTCAACCTTTCTGTTACTTAGAAAATGGCTTGAACCTGAAAACTAGAAACTTTGTTCTACATGGAGAAGGAGTAAAAGGGATTGAATGCTAGAGGCGTCCCGGTTTATTCCTACTATAGGAGATTTTACCTTTCCAAGGAATCTAACAGCTATGAGTCGGGTAGAGATGCTACCTCAAGAGCTAAAAGCTTTGTGTTCTAACCTATTTTATTTAGTTATTATGCAATAGTATTCTCCAAGTCTTAATAATCATCTGCTTATGAAAGTCTGCTTTTTTCTATACGTATTAACTCTAGGCTCTTTAATTTATATAGGGATATAGGGTAGGGATCCCCTCAAAAAGAAGGATTGCAGCTTGGGCTCATAATATAAAAATACGCCGGATTTTCCTCAGGTCTCTAGAATCTTTTAATACGTGTTTAATCAATATATAGGGGAGTTCCTCGTTGTAAATAAATTTCCCTTAGGTTTTATTACTGGATTTACTTTTTAGAAGACTATTGGTTAATAAGATTTCCCTTTAATTAACACTTACTCTTCTACACAGATACAGGAAAGCACTAACAAGTAACCTTCTCGAAGCTCATTTTACAGGTATGTACGAAAGCTAATAAAGAAAGTCCTCAATAATTAGAATAAAGGCTTACCGGGGCTTTTTGGGATCAAAACCTCTATCTAGTAAGGAGTTTCGAGCTGATATTCTAGATTAAATAGATATCAAAAAAGGACACATGTAGCTGTTAGTATAAATACTGAATTATTAATAAAACTTTCTAATAAATTCTAAGAATAAGAAGCCAAAATCTTTTATAGGCAATTCTGCTAAGTAGATTAAAAATATATGTACATAATTTCTATTTATCTTTCAAAAGTGAAATCTTCGCATGGGTCTTGTAAAGGAGACACCCTCTTTCTATCTGAACTTAACCCGCTGCAACCTGACAATACAAAAAAGATAATAATCTAAATAAAGTACCCCTATTTTCCTAGCAAGCAGAGTATTATACTACCGTAACTTTTTAACTTACGTACTTAGAAGCTTTGAAAGCCAGTTATAAGCAATACAAATTTATTGATTAGTGCCTTCCCTTCGGATAACTATTAAAAACCGGAGTGCTTGCGGGATGTTGTTTTGTGTAGTTGAGCTTACTTTGTATAAGTGTTGTGCATTTATCTACATGCTATATTGTACTTTTTCATTTTTTTATACACTACTTATATAGCTAGTTGGGTGTATTATTTATACATGGTAGCTACTTCAGTTTTATTATACTTAGCCGTGGAAAATCCCTTAGAAAGGAATTCCGTTTTTAATTACCGGCTCTTTTAATCCCTTTTGGCAACTTGTATAATATTCCAGTTCGAGGGAAATAGTGGAAAATTTAACGAGCGTACTTGATCATAGGATCCCCATATAAAAGAACGTGTCCTAATTCCTTATCGATATTAATAGTTTTGGTAAAGGAGATTTCTAAGTTTTTTTGCTTAGTAAATTACCAAACGAAATCTTTTTCAACATATTTTGCTTCTAACGGCTGCTTATTTAAACAAGTAGTCCTTTTTTCCGGTTACACCAAGAAAAGAGGGGTCTCGTACTTACCCTATAAGTAGGTTCTTATACAACCCGGGTCTCTCTTCAAAAAGCTGATATCTTTCATACATAGTATAATGGTAATCTTGGTACACTTATATGAAACCCTTAAAGGACAGATAGGTCATTTTTTTGTAACAAAAAAAAATACAATAGTAAAAATCAGATTAAAACGAACATTACAACAAATGCAGGACCCTCATAGATAATAGTCATAGTTCCCAGGGGTATACTTATTAATTCCTTTTGTCATTAGCTCGTTTGTGGAGTGCTAGCCTTTATAACCAAATTAGTTTTTTATAGATCTCAAACGGAGGAAAATACCTTTTTGTAGAAACAACAAATAGATAGAAAGCAAAAACATGCTAGAGTTTCAGAAACTAAAGCTAGGGGTGTAAGGGAACTCTTTATTCCTATCCAAAAAGTAAATAAACTACATGAAATAGGCCTGCCTTTCTCACAAGCGAAGGGTGTGTATTGTATTAGAATAGGAAGAAGAAATAACCAGCTCAAAAATTACCCAGGGTGCGGCTTATAAGAAAGACCCCTGGAGGGTTGCTGCATTAAAAAGGGACATCCCTTTTCTTTTACTAGACCGCTGCAACTATATAATAAGTATAATAAGTTTCGCTTACACGAGACAACTTCTCAGTTTAGATAGGTAAAAGCTCTTAATTTGAGCATAATAATTCTTTTTCCATTAACTGCTTATCTCTCTGAAACTGAGGAAATCTCGCTTGGTTAGACTGTCTTCCTAATATTCCCATATGATTAAATTAAGTTGGGAATTAGTTCTTAAAAAGCAGTTGTACGTCCTTTTCTTTTCTTTGAGCAACTAGGGAATTTCTAAACAAGTATTTTACTATGGGAAATCTATTCTATAGTTTTTCAGGGGTTTCGGTTGAGAGATCCTTTTAAATCTAGTAATTTAGAAGAAAAGTGTAATTTCTATTATGAAGTTTCTAAGTTCAGGGAATTAGAAACATATTGAGAACTCTAGATTAGGAAGTATAGATATAATATACCAGAAATTGACCTGATAGTCAATATATCTGTCTTATTTTTTCTATTGTTTGCTATATGAGTATAGAATTCGTAAATGGTAAATGTATGTTAAAGGGGGCTTTTGTACCTCAAACGAGGGAAAAGAAAAAAAATACTGGTAAATCGGTTTAAGGCCATTTATTTGGTGTCTGACCTAGTTTCAAAAGAGGCCTCGAGGGAGGGTTCTATGCAAGTAATCCTATTCTACTAAAACCTTATATTATAACCTGCTTTTGTAGCTTTCTTTGTAATATCTCGTTTATGAGCCTTACTCTTTATGAGCTATTTCCTTGGGGTTCTAGGATTCCTATTTATAGCCAGTTCAGTAATCTAGGATTTCTTTCATTTCCATTTATTAATTTTTTAGATAAAATTCTGACACTTCTTCTGAATTTAAGGGTAAGTCTTAATAAAAGAGGTATTACAGGTAAGAGTAAGGCTTTCAAGATACAGATAGAGAGAATTACCAGGCTTGAAAACATCTTAAAACGCACAAAAAACCGGTTAAATGTAGGAACACATTACGAGATAGCTAAACTGCAGAAAAACGAAAGAATTTTAATAAACCTTGGCACTCTTCGATTGAATCTAAGGTTCCTTTTTCCTAAGTCCTTTACTATCTAAATTCTACACTTCTATACAATATAAGAATACTAATTACTTTACATATCTTAAAAGACTCTATACTACTAATACCTAATACTAATAGGTAATCTAGTTCCTTACCATAAGAGGAATACATTAGCTACACGAGGTCCGGGTAGTACACAACAAGACCAAAAAGAAGACTAATCTATCTCCCTTATGTTATAGGTATAGTTACTAATAATAAGAAGAAAGCTCTGAAGAGTAGTACAAAGATAGGTGTAGGTCTAGCTGTTAAGAGTATGATACAATAAGTAAGTCCAAGAAGTCAGTTGATGGGCCTATAAAGTATCTAGGTTTATCTAGAATACTACTTGCATTTAGCTTCCTCACCACGTGTTCCGGTCGGGAGGAATAACTTACCTCTAATCCAAAAGGCCCTCTATACACTAATAACAAGGAATAAGAGATATTTTCCTTAAGACTATACTATAGACTATAATAAAAATACTAGCTACAGGGAATACGGGTAATAAAATACAGCTATCAAGATTATCAATAGTAAGAGTAGGAGTAAGCTACAGAAAAGTAAATTAAGTAATAGCCTAGAAGGGCAAAGTTCTATTTTCAAGTAATTGCTTGGGATTTTTACCTGCCTATCAAAGGTAAGGGCTTATTAATTAAAGTCTTTTCCGATCAGGCAGTACTAAAAACAGGAATTCTACGCTTATTTAGAACTCTACTCAGAGCTCCTTCTTGACAGGCAAACAAATGTTAAAGTAAAGGGATTTTACTATAGAGGGATAGTAAGCTTTAAACTTTAGAATTATACCACTCAAATTCAACTAAGGACTCTTGCGTAACCTATTTGAATCAGAAAAGAAGAGCTTTGTCTTTAGTTGTTTGGGCTTAATCGTTCAGTATTAAGGGATTACCTATTTTATTCTTTCTAAAGTGAGTCCTAATGTAATGTGAAATCCGTATACAGAAGTACTTTTCCCTTTCTAGGATTTCTCACTTCCCATATAGTAGGAGAAGTTCTGTAAAGTCTGATCCATTTCAGTGCTGCTAAAAGGGGAACTTTTTTTATACACTTTAGTTTAGAATTTCAAGCAGATAAAGTGTCTTCTCTTCTTTCAGAGTGTTTCTTTTACTTTAGCAGGCGGTGTTACGAAACTATACGCATTCCAATTAGTAAAGCTAATATAACTAGGTTTTCGTCTTAATTTGCAAAAAACGTTAAAAGAGGAGAATCCCTGAAGATTCTTAATTGGGATCCTTAAACCTCAACATTTTACGTAATGTATAGCGAAGGCTTTTTAGTTCTAATCTAGATATCTTATATTAAAATGAAGAATATCAAAAAAGCATATTAAAGACTTCAGCATAAATAGAGCAATTAGTACGCTTAACCAAGGGCCTCCTTATAGAACTTTATTTAGTAGAGTACCCCATTGAACTGTTTCAACTACTTCTCTGGGTATTCTTATTTTTGTCAAGATTTATCACTATCTTTGTTTGGGGAGGGCCTTTTGCACCAAGACTTTTAGTTATAGATAAAATGATTAAAATTAGGGTTCTTCATGATATTATAAACTCCACTTTAAAAGGATAAATCTTATTTGATTTTGCAATTGTTTACTAAATGAAAAATCACTTTAAAAAGATCAGGTCCACCCACTTAAGTACCCTTATACTATAAAAACGGGGAAATAGAACGAGCAGCTGCCCTCTAGTCTTAACCTACACTTACTCGTATATAGTTTTCTGGGTATTAGTTATACAATTAACGGATATGCGTACTATTGATTTCTACTTTTAACTTACTAGATAAAACACGCTTATAACAGCATTGCATTAATACGGAGCAAAAACGTAAATAAGAGGCATGTTTCGAGTAATGTTCTAGTACTCCAAGTATTTATTTGGATTGGAAATAGAAGTATAGTAAGCTTTTGAACGAATTTACTAAGAAGCATACTAGGTACCCTTTAGGGTGGATTCCTGAACTTAGTAAAGCTCATTTTGGTAACTTGACGAGGGGAATTTAGCATTTAATAGGTTCGTTTTCTTCTTGCATTACACATAGTATATAAACTTTATTTATTGTGGCTTTCTTCTGATAGAGTTTCAACTTACTTATAGTAGGTCCTTAGTCACCAATTCTGTGTACCGAAAACTAAGGGTTCAAATCCTTTTCAATTTCATAATGAAAAAAAAAGTATTTAAAGACTCATATCAATTATCACGTTATAGGGTTTTTCTAGTCCCATTATAAATTTAGTATTGAGGCCTGGTATTTATAAAGGATGCCCCTTTCTAATAAAAAAAGTGTCTCGTTAAAAAGGGCTTGCTAAAATTCAATACGTCACATTAACTCAGAGGTTACTTTACTAGTATATAATATAGTAGGAAACACGAAAGACAACGCGAAGCTGTGAAGTAAGGCTCTTGATCTGTATTTAGTTACTCATTGCTTTCCTTAAATTTAGCTCATTTTTTGGCCTAAGGGGGTTTTCCATTGTGTATGCTTAAGAAATTCCTATTCTTTTTCTATGTTCTGAATCGTACTTAATTAAACAAGAGATTTGTATTTGCTTGCTGGTTGTTAAAGTTAAAGGGCAAGTTATGACTCTTTCACCTGTTAAAAAAAGGGAGTATGCTTGTTCTCCCTCTCTTGCTAGGATTATCCGAGTACTCGGCTAGGCACTAGTTTCCCAAACGGAGTTTTCTCGTTTCAAAAGAACTGGAAAAGCACCCAAGTACTCGCCTTGTTGGACGGGAATTGCGCTTCACTTATTCATAATAAACTAATTTCTGCCATTGCTTAGTTTTTTAGAAACGGATACCTTTTGGATTATCAATTGATTCTGCTTCTAACGAATGTAAATTTAAAATATAACAAAGAGAGTTTACGACAGTTTTGTTTGGTATTATGATCAAAGTTTCATAAGTTCTGCTTTTTTATTACAAGAAATAACTTTTAAATAGAAATAAGTTTATATTGAATTCTTGCTCGAGCCCTTACCTAAGGAAACACTTTATATTTAGTCGCCGTACGGAATCAAGATGATTTATGCTTCCCCGTTCCGTTACACTGTCAAAGGGACTGTATCCTAGAGAATAGCCAAACAGTAAGACACCTGTTTTAATGTTGGCATACAATTACCGGTGTTGAACTACAAGCAGCTCGTAACTTTATTCGTTATTAGAATACATCCAAGTTGCTCTATTTAAATTAAATAAACTCTGTTTTCATTACTAACAATGCGGCTTTTGGGTCTAGCAGGACTCGAACCCGTGGCTTTCCGGATAAAATAGAATCAATAATTTTACACCTTTCCATATGAAAGTTCTGAATTCCAACACATAGAGTTATTAACTGAGACAGGGCTTGAACCTACAGCTACTGGTGGCTTATTGTTCGTATCTAACTTAATAAAAAAGGTAATGCCTTTTAATTACGTTATGAAATAGTGAGTTTTCTTATACATAACTTATGTAATCGAGGTTATAACCTTACCTGCAAGAGCCCAAGGTGTACTATATATATTTTAGGATATAGTTTTTTCTAGGTTTCCTATTTGTGTTACTGGGTATTTCTCTTTTATTCAGCTTTAATGAGTTAATGAGATAGGAATTAAAAGGGTACTGTTTTTTAATAAAGCAAAGTAATTTCAGAAACAGGTTTTTAATAAGGAATAATATACCCTTTGAGAACCCTTTTTTTTAATTGCTGGAATCTTACTTGTTTAAGATCCTTGTAGTCCAAAATCGGGATAAGTTATCCAATTTCGGTCACCTAACACTTTCGAAATTCCAAACTTATTTTTGTAAAAATGACTCTCGTCTTATAGTTAAGGAAGAACTCCCGGTTAGTCTGGTATATCTGTATAATTATAAAAGAAACTGCAAGCCGAATCACAAGCGCGGGTTTAATAAACAAAGAGTCCTTCTGAAAGATAAGCTAAAATTCTGTGTTTTAACAGATGCTTTCTCAAAAATATATCCAAAATCTAGTGATCCGTTAATAGGTTTAACTTCGAACGTATACTCTTAAAAGACACAGAATCTCTTATTATGGAGGAGGTCCTAAAAATGAGAGCAGAACTTAGAGGACCTTGGGGTCTTGTTGTCCTTCTACACCCTTTCTAATTATTTGAAAGGATTTGGGGAGAAATAACCTCTTTATCTAGAATTCAGTAGTACCTCTTTTTTGTTCTTTAACTTTGAAATCCTATACAAGATTCTAATTCAAGGTCCTTTTTAGATCCAATGAAGGACACTTGTGAGCATTTTCCCAATTTCAAATTTTGGTTGCCATGAGTCATTAGATATATGTATTAGCATACAGAAAGCCCTGTAATTACGTAGTAGCCCTTACTATCAGAGGGTCCCTTGAATATACTCGGATTTCAGTTTAAGGAATTCTTTTTTTTGTTTAAATACCTAGTTAACTGAATTTTATTAATTATAGATTGGGATATCCTGTTAAATTAAAAACTCGAACTATTCTTACTCTGATACTTTGACGCTTATATCTCTCTTAAATTAAGCAGGAATAGATCGGCTAATAAATCTTAACTCGTTGTGGCTCCCGTGATATGAGACTTTTTTTGATCTAGAATTTTACTAGACTCTACCTACATTCTCTACTAGAAGTGAGAAATCCTACAGAGAAAAGTACCTCTTACAATCAATACTCACATAATCCTCACTTAAAAAACAAGAAACTCGCGAATATCTCTTTACTAGCACGCATTAATTTGTGAATTATTACAATATAGAGTTAATATGATTCTCGAAGCACAGGAAGAAAGGGTGGCAAGGTTATTAATCAATCCGAATACTTAGTACGGTCCCTTTAGCTTACAGCTTTCGGGAGAGACCTCTCTAATATTCTTAATTAACTGAGATCCGGGTACTTTTATTATTTTGGGGAAGGCTTGTCTACAAATGTAAAACAGGAGAACTTTTTAGCTAGGATCTCTTGATAATCGTGAACTAAAACATGTTGTAGGGGATCCTTCAAGACTTTCTTGATTAAAGGCTTCTTACTTTATAAGTATTTTTTGTAAGTAAATCTAACATAGAATTGTTTAAACCAAAAATGCAGCAACTTACTTCTTTTTTTCTATCGCAAGCCTATCAAGCTAAATATAGGAGTTCCCGTATTTGGAGGAAAGTGTATGGATCCTTAGTCACTTTAGATTTCGAACGCTGCCGTTGATCCGACCTGGAATATACAAGAGACTCCATAGTTTTAAGTCGCTTAAAGCTAGAACAGTGTATCTAATGTATTAGAATTTTTCAAACAATAAAAATACTTATTGAAATTTGTATAACATAAAGAAAGATTCGTGTTAATAGTTCGAATGGTATTACATTATGATGTCCCTCAAAAAGAAGAGGTCATTCGTGATAATTCCTAATATTTAACACCGAATAACTTTAGTGGCCGAGCCAAAGTAAAATTATATAAAATATGCCTTAAGTGGCATATGTGTGTAAAAAACCTTAAGAAAATGACTTAAATATATATATACTAGGTTCTGTATATGCGGTTTTTCAAATTGCTTGTCTAAAATTAAGAATCCGGTTAAGTAAAGGCGGAGAAAACTCTCTAGGAAGCAATTATTAAAAGCTACCTTTAGTTATATACTCAAAATCTGGTACACTCCAGCACAATATTACAAAAACTCTTCCTTTATCACCGAAAATAGGACAGTAATGCATTGCCAAAAAAAGCTATAGTATATGCTTTATAATATCACATATATTATAAATTCTTAAGCTTCATAGCAGAACATAGCAAAAGTAAGATTTCAGTTAAAGAAAGGGGTCTAGAGTAACTCTTTATTTTATTTTTGTATTCTTTTATTAGAAAGATCCGGGTAATCTGAAAAAAAAAGTTTAAATAATACCGCTCTGGATGGAAACTCCTGTAATGTGTATGTGGATTTACTTAGTAGTGCTCCTCTATTTTTTGAATCAGGTGAGTTGACCGGCTTTAGACATTTAAATGTTTTTGCTTTATTACCTATTAAAAGCTATTGTACTGTCATTTTACGACCCCTTTATTTTACCAATTCCGTGTTTTATTTAGCTATAGTAATCAGGGGCTTTTACTCTATATTAAGAAACCCGAGGCTAGGGAAAAAAAAATACCCAGTTTTGTGCCCCACATACGAATGTGATCTAAATTTTTTATGTTTTATAACTGGAGACTAGTACTCTTAGGAAAAGGGAGTCCGTCAAAGAAACTCTGAGATTAAAGAAACAAGGAGCAGTGCTTACGTGGACTCTAAACACAAGCAAAAATCTAAATAGGAAAGGAGCCTCTTAATGTGGGATTCCGTTGTTAAAAGGGACCAGACCCCCTTTTTGTTGTATACTCATAAAAAGCTTAAATATCATAGAATGCTTCTCCCTTATTAATTATAGGTGATCTGCTATAAATTTCTCAACATTCTGGTCTACCTGATAATAGGGTACGGCTTACTTTTAACAATATACCCTTGACACTTTTGACTTATAGTAGGAAAATCGCAAGTATAGATAAAAAGAGAAACTTCACTTAATCTGCTAAGAATGGGTATGGGTAACGCGCTTGGATCATAAATTGATAACAAAGAAGCTACTTCTTGAAGATTGACTTCAGTTTTAGTAAGTCAAGATCCGACTAATTATGAAATAAAAAGTGTAACTCAAGTTGTATAAATCCACTTGAAAGCTTAACCAGTAGCTGTATTCGTACTCTAAATACCGGATTATATCTACAAATTTTATGGGAAGGGTTTTTACAAAGTTGTGCAGTATTTGATAGTCTGGGATTTCGGCTCTGTAATCTGTAAAGTTAACAAAGGACAAGGTCTATAAGGATAGTTATTAAGATTAAGACAGGTATTAGTATGAAAGCAGGTAATAAGAAAATGGCTTTTTTGTTCCTTTGTTTCCAATTCTTAAGTACTAGGAGAACTCTAAAGCTAAAAAAGTAAAGAACTAAAAGGTTGTTTTCTGTCTATTCTGCTTTTAGGATCCTGGTAAATAGATAAATAGAAATATAAGTAATTCTAAAACATAGTAGTTAAAGTCTCAAAGACCTTTATATGTATTTATAAGAGGTCCATAATTTAAGTTTAGGAAATCAAACGATAAAGACTAAAACGTACAAACACATTACAGGATAGACTAATTCATGTTTTAGCGCGTGTAAATGCTTATAGAACAGGTTTTTGGTATTGCTCTTAATTGATCTGGATTTGGCTTTCCTGTAAGTTTTTATTAGAAAGTTTTTTAGGTTCCGTTCTAGATAGTCAAGATTTTTTTAGTGAATATTAAAGATTTGAAGCTAACATTTTTGTTTTAAAGCCTGCTGTTGATGTTGCTGGTGTCATAATGTAAGGTTAACTGTACTAGAGACTTTCCTGCAACTCCCTCCCTTCGTTACACTTCAGTTGGGTAGAAGGACGTACTCATTATCTCCCCAGGGCTATATCCTCTGTTAATGATAAGGACAAATAAGACAAGAGGAACCTTACTTACTAAACAATAGGGACTCTTTTTATAAACTATCTATCTAATTAAGTTAATAACACTATAACACTATACTAACTATTAAGACTCCTCTATATATAAGACAAGGAATACAGTAGCTGCTCTGATAAGTACGGGTATCTCCCTTAAGAAGACAGGTATAGCTCTCACTCATAGGAAAGGTCTAGCTCCTAAGAAAACAGTTCTAGGTATAGGTATTGGGCTTAAGAACCAAGTTATGAATATGAGTAAGCATTTTTCAGGTCTGTTAGAGAGTTTTTTTGTCAAATCAGAAAAGAGGAATTGTTATAGGTGTGTCTTTCATTCAATATAAGATTTTGGGGGGAATTTATAATAGCATCTTTTTTAAGTTCCCTTATCAAGATTTTTTGTAATCTTATGCTTTTAGGAGTTTAAGGTGTTAGCTTTTTCCAAGGTTTTTCTAACTAGGGCAGCTCCTGATATATAAAACAATATATTGGCTAAAAAAGATCTTTTTCTAAAAGACCCGAAGTAAAAGATTCGCTTTTTGTCAGAGAGTAGGAAGGTCTTCTTTTGTGTTTTATATATTTAGTTTTTCCTTCCTTATTACGAGAAATCCTTAAACAACTATAAATACAACTAATAGAAGAATATTACTATCTATTATACTCTATTTCCATAACTAAGATAACACTTAGGTAATACTAATACATAATAATGTATATATAATACTAAAAACTCCTATACTCCAGAAGAGAAGACAAGGAAGAATAACAATAAGAGAGGGAATACAAGGGCCTACCCCTAAAAGAAGAGGAAAGGTACAGCTCCAAAAGCTCCTCCTCCTAAAAGCAGTTATAGCTGTTAAGACTCATGTGAAAAAAGGTATACTTGTAAAGAAAACGAGCGTGCAGATAGAGGGTGAGAAAGCAAGTACAGGTATGAGTAAAAGCCGGGGTAAGAAGACTAGGATAAGTGGAGGTATTCCCTATAAAGAGAGTGGCAGAGTAGGGATACATAAAGCAAGTTTAGCTGCAAAGATTTGGATAGGTATTACGAAACAAGGTATGACTCATAAGAAGTTTTTGAGGGTTATAGGAAGTGTTTATAATAAAATAAAAGTAAGGAGTTTTTGAAGTGAAAGCTTTTGTTGTTGGTGTCAGAATCTAAGGTTGACTATACTAAAACTACCCCTTACAATCCCTCCCTCTGTTACACTACAGTTGGGAAGAGTAATGCTATCCAATCTTTTCAAGGTTTGTAACCTCCCATGTGAATAACTCCATAGAACAAGAGGGATATACCTTAAACTCTTATACCATTGTAGGGAATACGACAATGAAGTACAGGCAGCAACCAGAAGACTCCTAGTACCCATAAGAGTATACGGCAGCTAGGAAAGGTATATCTTTGAGGAAAGACAAAGGTTGGGAGTCTTATAAAGTGATTTATACTATTTTACTTTTTTGAAACTGTTACTTTAGAGTCTTTATTTCACTGATCAATTGTAATGGAGGTTTTTACTGAATAAGGGTAGAAACAGAGTAACTAAGAGGAGTTACTCATATTTTTGTTGCCCTATCAAAAGCTTTGCTTTAAAAATCCGTGTTAAAGTTATTCTACAACGTCAGGGTGGGTAATTGGGTAAACTAAATAGAGACGGGGCCTACATCCTGAAGGAAAACTGCGAATTGGCTTCCCTGCCCCCCTTTAATGAGTAACGGAGACACGTGAAACACAGTTACCGGAATTCCTTGTACAAAAAGAGAAGAGGTTTTTCTAACAAAGATATAGAGTATATTCCGTAATTAGCATAAGAATCTAGCTATTTTACCTAGTCAAAAGTACTTTTCCCCTAACCAGTTATTTTTATTCCGGGTTCCCTAAACATTAATTTTAGTTTCTATATCAACTAATACTTAAAAATACCCAGAATAAAGCTTTATGCTAACCTTTATTTGAAATCGGTATTGTACCCCTTTCTAAAGGGAGACTTTTCTGCTCTATTACTTACTTATCCTCGTACTGGAGAAGTCCGAAATGGTTTTATTACTATGAGACTCGCAGGGTTTGGTACAAGGCCCTGCATATTAATTAACTAAGATAGAAACTTTTTGTCTTTATACCTCTTTTCCTAGCATTGATTCATATTTATAAGGGACGTGGATCTTTTTTCGACTGCGTGCCGCCGTAAACCCAAGGTACGGAATTTACTAGTTTTAAAAATGAAGCAAACGGAGATCACTTGGTTTTTTCTTATATATTGTATATAAAAGTTACTCCTTGCAAGCGCAGAGTTAATTATTCTTGTTAAGTAGAAACATATTGTAATGGTTTAGTGGGGCTTTTTATACCCCTATATATGAAAAAGAAGGATCATTTCCTTAATTTCAGTTTGTTTTACCGGATAACTCATTCACGAACTCTTCTCCTATGAAAGTAAAACCACGATAAGCTTAGAAATATCTCTCATGACACAAAAAGCGGCCTTGCTTAAAGTATTCAGTATAGCTTTCTGTAACAAAGTAATTTTGCTTTCATTAAGACACTTTCTACAGGGTTACCTTTTATTAAAAAAAATAGGCCCTACTAAAAAAAACTTAGCCTCAATAAAGAACTAAACTCCTTTTATAAAATAAGGTTTTATTATTCTATTGGGCCCCTTAAGTTGACTGTATTTAATCGAGTTCACGTCTGGTGCATTTGAAGTCCCTTGATCCCCTTTACAGTTAAGTTCTAGTTAGGAAGTTAAACTAAAAGGGAAATAAGAAATCCCTGATATAGTCTTTTTGTATTAGTCAAAAACTTATACGGATTTATTAAACTACTAAGAAAATGCTAGAGTTCAAGTCCTATTATATACCTACAATAGAGATTTCCTATACTATAAAAAGACTGGGGGAATCCTCTTTAGAAAAGCACAAATAAGAAAGTAACAGGTTATAATCCCATAAAACTCTCTAAAACTAATAACTATATATCGGTCAAGTCGGTCAAGAAACCCACCCCCTTAGAAATAACTAAGAACTGGGCTAAGGAAAAGACTCTATCTTGTGAAGCACCTATTGAACTTTATCTATATCCACTCAAAAAACGCAGGTAAATTCGATTTAGTATTAGCAGTTCTGCTTGCTACAATTTGCTTAACCTGGAGTTTCAAGTCAAAACCTAAGTCTTTCTATTCTCTCTCTATAAAACTACAACCGATACCGGCAAAAGGGCTGTAAGTAGATACATATTTTTCTCTTTGCTTTCTGATCCAAGCAACCGGGTACGCATAAGGAAACTCATGGAACCCAAATCGACTAGACTAAGAGCTACTCACTCACTAGAAATAATAACTAACTAAAAGCACTAAAGATTAGCTAAAGAAATAGACTTGTCGATACAACAAAATGGGTTTCAGACTTATCAAAAGGGTTTCTACCAGTTTCGTGCAATGAGGAGAGTCTCTCGTAAATAAACCCAAGTAATTTAGTTCAATTTTTATCTTGTATTTTAGGCCTTTTACTGGACTACAAAACCAGGAGGACTCTTACTATACGGGTATGCTACTTATTTTTATGGTATCAATATACGAGATAAGAGAGCTTTACTTAACCTAGACCTCATGAGGTTCCTTAGGATTTTTTAGGTAAATAAAGCAACCTGCAATATATAAAGGTAGCGCAGTTATGGTATGAAAATCATATATGTATAAATTACTTTATAATATCTTATATCCTTTGGTGAGACTTATTATCTAAATTTCTAAAGTGCAGCTTCGGAAAGGTTATCGCTTTAACTTTTTGTAAAGAGGAACAATACATCGGGGTGAAATGGATTAAGCAGCTGCTTTAGAACTTTGCTTAGGGAAGTTTCTTACATACATTATAACTATCTGCTTTTCAAATTCTTTTTAAGACCCTGGAAAAAGAAAGCCGTAAATTAACTCTAGAAATTTGAACCATCAGCATTATGAAAACTTGACCCATAAAAGAAGACAGTCTTATTTTGTCTACTCGTCATCAAAATCACTTAAATAGAAATGAATTTCTTACAAGATGTATATCTAACCAAGATAGTCTTATTCTCTTATCTGTCGAGGGGAAGACTTTCTAATTGAAGAGAACATTCGGGAGCTGACTAAGGGGCAGAGCGCATCACTTTGAATGGGTTAACTTCGCTAAAGTTAGAAGACATGCCGTAGGTTTGACTGGTGTTGTCATAGGGAAGATAGTTCAAAATTGTCTTTATTATCTTGCGTCAAAAGTAAGACGAAGTTTATAGCACAGAAGTAAAGAAAAAGAGTCGGAGCCTTAATGCCAGTGCAAAGGAGTCTTATACAAAGAGCAAGATTCTTACGAGAGAATCGGAGTAGGGTTCCGTCTAATTTCCTAGCATTGCAGTACAGCGGCTTCACGAGTCGTCAATTACGACAACTGAAAAATGTCTGTTTCATGGGAAAGACTCCGTTCAGTGCCACGTTCTTCGGCAAGCAAAGCAAGTTTTTATCTTCTCTTGTAGCAGGTGTAGGTCTTACTCGTCAATTGTATTGGGACGAGGAGAAGCAGTTAGGTAGCTGGGAGTTCTTACCCTTGTCGGCTACGTATCAGGATCCGCTTTCATTATACGGTAAAGACCGTGGTAACTTAATAACTCATCTAGATGTAGAGAGAGCGTCGGTTTTGGATGACCAAGAAGCTTCTCTTTTTGCATTCTATCTTCCTAGTTCCTGTCTTTCATTCGTATGTTCCGGTAAGTAGTTTTTTTCTTAATAACCAAAGAGTCAATCTTCGATCTTGGACCTCATCTTGTAACTCTGATCTCTAAATCTTTTTTCGAAATGTAGGGATCTCAATCTTCAATATCATGTAGTATTGGTTGGCAAGACAAAGAGCATGACTCACTAAAAAGTCCAAAACGTACGTAGCTATTCCTGCTCAAATACTTGGAATCATTCTGCCATTGCTACTAGGAGTAGCCTTCCTAGTGTTAGCAGAACGTAAAGTGATGGCTTTTGTTCAACGCCGAAAGGGCCCAGACGTAGTAGGCTCATTCGGATTATTACAACCAATAGCGGATGGTTTGAAATTGATTCTAAAGGAACCTATTTCGCCAAGTAGTGCATCTTTCTTCCTTTTTCGGATGGCTCCAGTGGCGACATTTATGTTGAGTCTGGTTGCTTGGGCTGTTGTACCCTTGGATTATGGTATGGTATTATCAGATTTAAACATAGGCTTACTTTATTTGTTTGCTATTTCTTCATTAGGTGTTTATGGAATTATTATAGCGGGTTGGTCGAGTAATTTAGGAGCGGCCGTTCGGTCACGTATGAGACTACAGAGGACTAGTAATAGGCACAAGGAACTTGTGCTGTAGGTGTTGAATTATCTATTCTCCACGGGTGTGGATTGACAGGACTGGGACTCGTAAATACAAAGCATAAAGTCTCGTTTATAGAGTAGTGGTCTAGCCAACCACCTACTTTCAAGATAATGAGCGTGTAAAAGGAAGTCCTGGACTGGAAATTCTTAAATATGCGAGGAGCGTGCCGCAATAGAGTCTTCTCCTGTATCCCATCATGAACCTTTCCTTGTGATCGAGATGAATTAGCTGCCTTTTTTAATGACGAGGGCGGATTTCTCCGCATTAGGTAGGGTATCACGAACCCACAGTTATCCTTACTATTTCGTGCTTGGTATAGAGCGAACAGGTATACGCTACTGTCTTGTTCGCTGTCAAAAACCTGGTATTGCTCACCAGTGAAGTCATATTGTCAAAGTCTTGTTATGAGAACATATTACCCATCCTTTCAATTTGGGACAAAAGGGGGTCTCCGTCTCGATGTATAACGCCTGGTGTTTAGAACTTAGTTAGTCTTCATCCTACGCGTAGTATAGAAAAGGACCATAGTAAGTTGCTCTTTCTTTTTTCTCATTGTTGATACCGGCAAGACCTAACCAAGAAATGAAGAATCTGGCTGGTTGGGTAGTTAGAGGACTCAAAGTACCCGTAAAGAAGAGGCTTCTGAGATTTTTGCGTTGCCTTAGCATAGGGAAAGGAGTCTAGATATCTGCCTATCTATTTGGTGGATTTTCCCAAGGATTAAAAACTAGAAGCTCCTAGCGGCCGCCGCCTCAGAATAGCGCGGAATCTCAAGTTTTCTCTTTGATATATTCGTACAAAACTACATACCAAAAGGTGCACTTAGGGAATTTCACTGAGGATTTCCGGGGTATAATCCCAGTTTTCCAAACGAGGCAAAAACCGTTTTATCTAGCGCTTTTGGTTACCTTTTTCTTTCTTTTATGTTACTTGCTCTTTAGTCTTTGTTCGTAACTTTCTATCTGCCAGGGTCTTTCAAATATCTAGCGAGCTTTCATTAGATTAGGAGATTAGGTTCCTTTTTATGTGCTGGTCTATAGAAACCAGGATCTACTACATTCTACTTATGCAAGATGGAATAGTAGTTCTAAGCTCTAAGCATTTCCTAGGCTTGGTCTAGAGCCATGAGGATGGATCTAATCGTAAGCTGTTGTCCTAAAGGAGGGTTTCCGAAAGGAAAGTGAGAAAGAAAGCATTATTTGTAGATACTTTCATGCCGTTTTGGGGACTTTTTCGAAGCATATTTGAATTACAAAAAACAGAGGAATAGTGCGGAGGTAACCTAATATGTAAAATGTCTAACTAAGTTCATCAATTATGAAAACTAACTCTAACGCCTTATCATATTTATCTCGATTTCTACGTAGAACAAAGTTATAGTATACGGTTACATGATTCAAATCTTAATATATCCTGAAAGTCACAAATGACCTTCGAGGCTCCAGAGCGTTATATCCAAGTGGTAAGTTATCCTTTTTAGCGAGTCCTGTGTACTCATACTCCCTTTTCTAGGAGCTTCTAGTCGTAAACAACTAGGGAACCTCTAAAAAACCCCTGTAATTTGTACTAAATGTTTTTTTCTACAAATGCATTTTTTTAATAAGATAAATTTTCAATTAAATAAGGGACTTACCCAGGTCTTGTTATAAGTAATTTATGATCTGTTATTTGATGATTTAAATTAAAGCGTAAATAAATTATATGACCTTTATTACTATCATATAATGTGTTTTAATAACCTATTACGTATGGTTTTTCTGCCTTTTTGTAGATACTATTAATTTTATAAGCTCTAATTTTAGAATGGAACTTTAGTCTTTAGTACTGAACAAGTCAAATTTCTCGCCTACTTTTTATTTTACCAAAGATCATAAGCTATAAGATTACTTTTATTTAATAATCCTTAATATAACGTAAATATTGGGCATGGATTGGTTACTTAATAGTTTTATTTCTAATTGTCAAGAACTACTATAAATTTTTATACATAAAGGGGTTTCAGTACCTTCTTCAATATAAGATACGGAACCCTACCACACTGTTTTACTTAATAATTTGACCGGGATCTTTAATTTATTATAAAGCTTTACTCTAAAAAAGGAAATCTATGTATTATGTATGAATGTGACAAGTATTAACTTTTTACCATTAAATCCGTTTTTATTAGTCCTAAAACCACCTAGTATTCCCCTTTTTAAGGGTTGCAGGAAACTTAATAAGTTATAAGTATTTAAAAATTATTGAGAAAGGCGCTTATAGGGGTCTTGCTTAACAGTAAATCTTGTTATCAAATTTTTGATGGGCGATGTCAACAAACAGAATAGTATAACCCGTAGTAAAACTTGATCTCGAAAAGGTGTAATTAAGAGCAAATCATTTATGAGACACTAAAGCAACTCATTATTTTATTTGAAATTTGCCTAACGAGAGGGGCATCAAAACTATGAATTCACGAGAATCTAGTTCTTTTTGACAGAGCTCTTAAGCAATAGCAATTCCCCGTCGAGTTCCATAGAGTAGGCTGTGTTATTAGGAACTGGGCTTTGGTTAGGTTCCTCTTTTAATTAACAATTTAGAAAGCGAATCAAGCTTATGCCAAGAATAATAAAACCTGGTAAAGCATACAGTAATTAAAAAGAAGTCCTTATAGTTCAAATCCACTTTTGAAGAATTATATTAATAATTATTAGTAGTGAAATGAAGTACAAAGAAATAAGCATAAGGGTTGGTCTTTCTAATACTACGAAAAGAGAGGGGTTAAATCTGGGGTGGGTATGCATACATTTTCTTTAGAGTCTTTTTAAAGACGTATCCTTGTTATCGCTGAAAATTTGGTATCCGTGTTACTTGCAAAGAGAATAAAAGTGAACAATCTTACAAAGTAAAGTCTTAAGGATACCCCAGTAGCTCCGCCGCCTTATTTGGACTCTTCAAAAGAATCAAATTTAGAAAGAAATGAAATAGGAAAACATTTGAGCTCCTGCGAAGTCAAACTTACACACACTTACTCTAGTATTAGTGTATTATGTAAAATTAGATAGCATATAGCTATATGTTAGTATAAAACGGGAAGTGAAAACACAACCTATAAGTAAAGCTAGATACTTGGTTGGATAGTAAGGAACTCGTCTTTCCTAGTTTCCTGTCGCAGTTATAGCCTTGTTCTACTCTTTGTTAAGCACTTTATAAAAATCTTTCCTTCAACTAGAACTCCTTAGCAAATGTCGAAAGGAAGATTAAGTTGGACCTTGTCATTCCAATTGTCTTATAGTGTAAAGAACAGACAGAGAGCTCCATTGTCATTCAGCGTGGATACTTTATTCAATACAATATTTTTACTCCATAAGCGAAAGAAGCTCTTTCCAGAGTCCTCTTGTTATCTAAACTCCCAGGGCCCTGTTACTATAATATTGTGTAAATGAATATAAATAGCTATTCTACTTTGATTATAACCTTATATTATAGGCATATGCCCGATTCTATAGAGAGCCTAAAGGAGATCCAACGTTGCTAGTTCAAAGCAGGTCTATATAAGGTTTTAATTGAGAGAAAGATCGGATATGTTTCCGGTCTTTTGTTACTACTAAAACAAGCTAAAGCAATAAGTGAAAAACTGTGTACCTCTCTTCTGTACCGGAAATTAAGCATAATCTTTGCTTGTTCCATAATAAAATTAGCTTTTTTGTGCTAGTTGTTTAGTCTTTGTACTGCTATACTTGATATTAGATTCTAAACCAACGAGAAATTCTGACTTCCCTTCAGTCTTTTTAAATAAACTATAAAGGCCAACACATTGTTCTTGTAACCTATGGCGAAAGAGTTAGGTACTAAATATATAAAGAAAAGTTCCTAATTAACGGCTCAATCTCTTGAAATTTGTAAATAGACTGCGCTGTTCTGTTTTTGGTTTCTATATTCCTCATTCTACTCATCATTTTCGAGGTAGTTAAAAATACTAATATCTACTTACTTGAAAATTACCTGTCGCTATGTTTTGGTACCCTAAAGGGTAACGTATCCAGCTAGTGTGTGAAATCCCCATGTAGAATCTAAAAATGTTTTGAACCCCGCTTACGGTACTCATGGATTTCACTGGATGGATATAGCTTAACTCTAAGAGAGGAAGACCCGTATAAATAAAGAGTATGTATTAAAGAACTCCAAGTTTTTTACCCCAATACATTCTGCTTATGTACAATTATTTTCTTACTCTGAAGTAAATCTTAGTTCCTTTAGGATTTCAAATATCCCTTAAGTTTACACAATAGCCTCTAGATAGGATAACTACTAATAAAACTCTTGTACAAAGTACAGTAAACTAAAAATATAGCATAAAATATTGAGCATGTTTTCATGAAAACTAAGTCACTTCTTGGGATTTAGGATAGGACGAATGCCCGCGGTTCGAATACGGATTATAATCGGCCCTTATAGGAGTTTTCTTAGTTATTCAAAAACTTGAATTTATATTGCTCTGCATTAACACCTGCAAGAATCTTTCTTGGGCAAGGTGGTTGGCGGTTTTATTTATCTTTATCTGGCTACATTGTATCAATATGGATTAAAGAATCCTAAAACCAGGGATGAATAAGATCCCTTTTTTACCAATATTTAATATTAAGGATCTCGTAGGCTTATTTGTTTTGTTATAATAGTGTTTCTCGCCAGTAACAAAGGTGTTTTTTCGTGATCAGGAGATAGAGTCCTACGGAATGTAATGGTTGCTACGGAACAGCGCTAAAGTACTAAAAAGAAAGAGGGTAGTTCCTGGATTCGGATCAATTAAAATTTTTGGAATAGGTCCGCAGCATAATTAGGGATTTAGATCAGTAAGATGTATACTATGTATCTGTAAGTACCTGAGTGAATGTACACTATTTATTTAGTAAGCTTGCCAAGAACTAGGGAATTGTGCTTAAAGAATTCGAGATATCCGAGCAGGCTATCGACAACAAGGAAATTATCGAGCTATGTTTCACCTAAGTTATTGACTTATTACTAGTAGTAAAAAAGAGATCTGGCAAGGAAAAAAACTCCTATTAGATACTTTTATCTATTTTACCTTGTAGATAACTCAGCGTCTGCCCGTAGGTTTAGAAAATTATTGTAATTTATAGCCCCCTTTACCGTTTTGAACTAAACATATTAGCTTACTAGGATAAATAAAGTAGGAATAACCCGAAGCGCTCTCCTTCCCAATCTAGAATTTTAGAGGTATACTTTCTAAAGAAGCTTTTTAACTGCTTAATGGACCTATCTTCGAAGTGTTCCGAAATTTTCGAAAACACCCTACCAAAGAAGAGTCTTAAGGTTGGAGTCTTTTTGTCTCGTGTATATAAAAAGGTCTTGTAAATTCATTTTTTTAATACTAATCTCATGTATTAGTAATTGTCCTTCGCAAAAGGTATAATAAACTGAAAATGTATAAGATCTAACAATTGTATTTGACACAGCTTTATTTGCTAAAGGATTTCTCTTAGTTGTAATACCCCATTACAGTTATGCCGAGCTACGGAACAGACTAAGACTTTAGCAGTAGCTTTTTTTACATAAAACCAGTATAGTGACGGGTAGCTGTTAAAAAAGAAAAGACATTTTAGTAATTTAACTAAGGACCCGTTGAGTGCAAACCCTCCTATCGGCGTAAGTTCTACAATTATATATTAGAGACTTCTAAAATCCAGGGCTTTCTAAAGATTTCCTCAGTCACTTGTAAACGGAGTACCACTATTTATTACTAGAGCCATACGGGCAAGTTAGGTCTAACATAAAAAGCATAAATGGGATTCTCTTAAAGGGGCTTACCCCTATTCTAAAATACTGAGCTAGGATCCTTCTAAAAAAATATGGGATAGATTCTATTATATCTAGTATTTTTTATTCCCGGGAAAAACCTGAAGTCTGTATTTATATATACAGAACATTAGATTAATATACATTTTACTACTACTTAATTAAATAGGAAAGTCCTTTGAACTCATGATAAATATAGCAAGATAAAGTCATATCCAATATTTCAATAATTTGTTACTCTACTATAATTAATCTCTGAAGAAGACGCATATGTATCTAAATAATATAGAGTTTCTCAACCCCTAATCTTATCCAAAACGCGTACCTAAAAGTGCCGAATAAAAGGCATTCATGTTAAAGAGCTGTAATCTAAATAGGAATTAGCTATCCGCTAACCATTATTGTACTAAAGGGACCCTCTGTCTTTAATTTCATTTCTTCTTGTTTTTAGTACAGTAAAACTTTCAGATAGTAAGTAGATACTCATTTACTCCTAGAGTGCGTAAAGAAAATCCAGGGTTTATCTTGTTTTGTTAATAAACCCCGGAAAGTCTAATTTTGGTATTATAATAAAAGTGGGTTTGTACTAGTTACTTATTTTTACAAAAGCTTACAGGGTAACGGCTCAGGAGGCACTTTTGTCATATGGAAATTTAGTTGGACATCAACATTAATTAGATATTAGAACTTAAAATGGAATGCTATGTTGATCAAATTTGAAACTCTTAAAAAACGATGGCTTTGGTAACTCTAATACTTTACTCTTTACTAGTGAGGGAGTTTGAAATTATAGCTAGTATATTTATATTTAGGGTTTCGTTTTAGGATAACCAGTTTATTCACCTAGTTTAGTTGGTAAACTAAGGAGCTTAGAATGGTATGAGGTATCTTGTAAGTCTCCCAGAAGGCTGTATAAATTTGTTGGCATATTATTATCTTCCCAGTAATAGCGAAGTAACAAACACATTTGCTAGAGGAGGATCCTAAACTTTGGCTTAAGAATTTAGAGTAGGAGTAAACCAAGGCGATTCAAGGCTTTCTTAGTAGCTATACCATTATTAACAGGGTTAAGATGTGAAAACTCAAAAGTATACTAATATCTTTAGTCCTAATTTTAAATACCTTAAATTAGTGCTTGACTAGGCCGCTTCTGGAATTATAGGTTATTAGGAGACACCTAAGCTCAGCCGAGAGAGACCATGTTTGACAGGACTTCAACCTCATATGTACAGAGGACCCATATTTAAAGAAGAAATTTATCTTTATATTATTAATAAGGAGATGTCAGCACTAGCTTACTCGTAGTTTATATTGTACTTCATGTATTGCTTATTAAAAGGTTTAAGAAATTTATTAAGCTTATTGAGCAAGGGTTTTGAATGCTTCTAGGTACCCTGGGCTTGTAAGAACATAAAAAGATGTAGACGAACCGATTAAGCCTAAGTAACACTCTCTACACTACATAATATCAGTTTAGTTCTAAAAATGGCATTAGTTTGGTAACTTAGTTTGGAATATATATATAATTGGATTAAAATAACAAGTTTACTAAATTCTGGGAAATTTGATAAGTTTTGTAAGTTTGTGAGCACCCGTTAGTCATGAGATTTCTCGTATGAAATCGGCTAATTCAAAAGAGTTTTTTTAGATATCTCCTTATATAATTTCATTTTGGGCTTTTAACTTAAAGCTGAGCTACCCTATTCGGGTAATCAAAGTCGAAACAAAAAAGCATATTATAATAATAGACCTCGGAATATTCTATACTAAAAGGAATCCATATTCTAGTATCTATAACCCTCTTTATACCTTGGTTCCTATGCGAGTATCTAGATAATTACTCCCCGTGGTATTGTTAACCCTTGCTTATCAAGGTATGTTTTGTGCTGATGAAACGAAAGTTATTAGTAACTCAAGGCAAGTTAACATGTACCAAACTTTATATACAGGAGGGCTTTTCTAGTTTATAAAGCTATTTGTATGCCTTTTTTTACCTATAACTTGTTTTAATATCATGTATTATTTCTAGATTTTCCTAAAGTTGCTAAGGTTTTTGTATATAAGTTTCATTTTAGTAGATTTGCTGTTTAAAGTAACTCCTTGTTGGTAAAAGTAAATTATTCAAAAAGAGTGCCGAGGGGCCAGCTATAGTAGAATGAAACAAAAATGAAGTCGTACTCTATATATACACATTCTCTAAATCCCAACCTTTTATAATACAACATGCAGCTTTACGTGCCCTTATGCACGAAATGGATATTTCTCTAAAACCCACACATTTTTTCGCGAGAGCAGAACTTACTGTTGAGTCGAGTACCCTCGCTTTAGAGTAGTCGCTTGCTTTTTTTATCAGGGGTCTCCCATTTACGGAATAACATAAATTAAATATTTAAGAGAGCTCCTTTGGTTCTTTCTACACTAAAGTAAACTCTATGACAATCCTTAAACCTAGGCAGCTTACTCTTACAAGGTTGAGCCTTTTACTATTCCTGTAGAATAAGTTTCCAGATGCCGTTAACGAAGTATAATAAGAATTAAATAAAAGTAGTGTCATAACTTCATAACCATAGGATTTCCTGATCCTAGTTATTCGTAGATTGTCAAAACAAAGTTCGCATTCGTGTTAACTGATGCACAATCTCTACTTACGTAGGCGCCTAATAAAGCTAATTATCAATATAAAGAAGTTATCGCTTTATTATAGGTTAAAAAGTACTTCAGACTTTCTGGTTCTGCTTTCACTGCATATCAACAAGAGCTTTCCTTAAAAAGCACACTAGTATGTATAAGTTAAAAAAGTAGGCTTAGCAAGCAGATAAAGCTTCTTTATAAGTTAAACTAGTTTGATTCGAACAAAAACATACCAGGTCAGTAAAAACGCCTTTTCTTAGAGATGTTTTTTGACTTATGTTCCCTATATTATAGAATAGAAAACTGAGTTTACAATACTTTTTTTAAGTTAGTATTTCGTCGTAGGTTATCCTTAATGTAACAGCTTAAGAAAATTTCTGCTTAATATTGATATAAGACTTTTTAACTAGCCAAGTGGTAAGGCACCGGTTTTTGATATCGGCATACAAAGTTTTTACACCCGAATCCGAAAGTCAGCTAAATAAAGATATCAGAATAGAATTAATTTTAGAAAGAGTTAATTTAAGAATAAAGTTTATATATTAGAAGCAGCAAAGCAAGAGTTTATATTATTATCTTACTAGTGCTTTGAGTTTTAGGCATATGGGCTTTGTATCTTTTAAATGTCATTTTTGTGGAAAATAGATTCATTTGAGAAATTTCTTAGCTTAGAAATTGCGGTGTTGCTAGCTATAACTAAATATGCTGTATATTAGTTAATGAATATATGGGTTAGCTTCTACGTAAAAGAAAGAATATCAATATGTAGTTTATTTTGACGAATCGATTTTATTAGTAGGACCCTCTTACAACCCCATTCTGTTAAGAAGTGAAGTTACTACACCTAACTTAAGACCTATTGGCTTATATTATATATGAATTAGTTCTGCTTTGTTTCCTAATTCTAGTAGTTTTAAAAGACATTGATATTCAGGCCTCCTTTATATGCTTATATTACTTTTATTAGTTATCCAACCAATAGTCAATGTTGAAAGGATTTACTTCCCTTTATTCTTATGATGTAGCTATTCCTTAATACTATGGGCCTTGTCTTTATAAGATCTTATCTAGATTTTCTAGTAGTAGCTGCCCCTAATAAAATTGTTTACCTTTATAGAGGTGGTAACCTTGAAAAAGAGAATCAATAAGTTTTGAAAGGGCTTTCAACTAGCTAGACTACGTCTGGGATATACCCTAAACTAGCAAAGGAAAAGATTCCGAAATAAAATTGGGAAAAAAGCACTGAAAGCACCCACGTTACCCGATTATACGAAGTCCTGTAATACAACCCTTTTTTTACTTTACTTATTAACATTCTCTAAGATTTAGTAACTGCAGGCGGATTTATAACGCGGATGAACCGCATGCCTTGCGGATTCCGGTAAATGTTGACAAGGGTACGCTTTTAGTTATCTTCTCTTCGCACACGGCTACCTTAATCTATGGCTTTGATATTAGGATTGGCCCAAACATACCAGGAGTGTTCAAACCATATAATGGGGGCATCCATTCTTTTTGCTACCGACTCTATAATTCCTTGGTTATTGGCAAATTTTAAAAGGTTGGCTTTTAAAAAGGGTTTTAAACTTAATTTGTAGCTTAGTAATCATTATGAAGGGGTATACTCTAAAAGAACTGGGTTCAATTATAACCAACCGGGGGAATCCTTAAAATGAGTCTTGTTTTACTATCGACGCTATCATAAAGTCTTAATAGTGGAGTAGGCTTGTAATACATAAGTTATGCATTATTCTTAGGTTTACTTGAAAGTTTCCTTTTTTTCTAAGATTAAAAAAGTTTTTTGCCTTACATCTCATAGAATTCCACAGTATTTGAAGCATTGGTACTAGTTTTTGTACTTTATTCTAGATATCTTCTTAAACTATGCCCCCGAAACCCTTAATAGGGGGTCCTTGTAGAGTCTTATTTATAGGATAGTAATAGATAAGTATATAGTACAAAGTCTCTTGGCTATACCCATTTTCTCTGGTATTGGACAATATAGAAACTATTTACTCAATAAGTGGAAGCGTCTTCTTCCTATACTATCTATATAGGGAGTCTCCGGCCGGGTGAGTCAAGTATTAGGGATTGTAAGATATTTTTCATTTTTAGAATAGTTACCGGTTTCCGATGCTTTTTAGGATTCACACCACTCATTTTATACGAATTCTTGCTTTTATAAATTTTAGTATAAAAGAGGTACCCCCCCTATTTGCTGCCTTAGTATAGTGCAAAAAAGGGGTGTTATTTCAGTCTCTCAGTCTGGTCCACCATAATGGAAAAACCCTTATTACCTTAAATTTTTTTGAGAATCCAATGCATAATGCCCCCTTTTCTGGATAAATATAAGAAAGTCACTACTAATTCAATTTACTAGCTTTTTATTATTTATACGAGATATTCTTAAACTACGGACCCTAAAACTCTCTAAATACATTTTCTACATCTAATTGCATAAACCAGACTTCCTGTACTCGTTTTTTGAACTCTATTTGTGGATTTATTAGTTAATTAAAATAAAAGGAAATCTTACTAAATTGATGCAGCTGAAACTACGGATCCCATGAGATACAAAAATAAGGTGTGTTTCGGGTTTACAAAACTATAGGATCACTCAATACGATTTCTATTCGGGTATAAGTTCAAATTTTTAAAGTAACCCCTGATTTTTTTAAGAACGCTCCTGCTTTCAATGCGTAACTATAAAGATAAATTAAAATTCAATTCATTGTTTAAGAAATTCTATTGTCAGTGAAAAGTGAGTATTAACCCTGCTAATATTGCTTTTTAAAGGTTTTCTCTAGTATTCCCTTGTTTACACAAAAGCCTAAAACGGTATTACATAGAGACTCTTTATCTAACTCTTTAGTTAACAGGATTCCCACTTGATGTATACTACTTGAATAAAAGTAATATTGCTTTTGAGACGTATCTAGTAACTCTGGCTTATATTCACTCTTTAATTTAGTAAACTAGAAATCCCTTTGAAGTTGGCTACGAATCCTCTCTTAATAAGACATGATCCATAAATTTTACTTTTGTTCTGGGAATGCCTTAATTACTATAGAATTTATCTGATTACCTAGAAATATTCTACTTTTTCTTTTAGCTAAGATTTCCAACGGGTAAGCTTCCTTAAAAGTGTCTCCACAAGCTTATGTCCCGACTTTGTCAAGGTCAAGAGTAGACTCCTTTTTAAGCAATTCCATAAAACTCTGTTAGCTATCAATTCTACTTCGAAAGTATGTGAACTAATATATTACCTTTCTTTTGTATAATCCTTTCTAGATAAAAAAGTTTATAGCGAAATAATTCTTGAGTTAATTAACTAGTCATAAGGTGCCCCTTTGATCTTCAAAAAACTAAGTATGGGTCCTTGGAATAGGCTAACCCCGCAAAGGCGCTGTGTCAAAAATATGTATTAATAAAGTTTTTTCTCAGGAATAACAAGGATATTATTGTGAAGCTACAATGTAATTAAATAGAATCCTTTCCGTTTTGTACAACCAATTTCTAAGTATATAAAGAAGTCTAAATAGGGAAACCCATGTCACTACACTCAGAAAGATGCTGGTGCTTACTACGCCCTATCTCGAGGGGCTTTCAAGTAAAGTTGAAAGCTGATTACAATAAGGTCTTAAAAGCTAGTCAATTATAAGAGTACAAGTCTTTCTGGGAGTAGGATCCTCTTAGTCTTCTGGTTTTAAACGAGTACGGGAACCCTGAGTCTCATAGTCTACCTTTAAGCTTAGACCTGTTCTAGAAAACTATATAGACAGGTCTAGAAAAAGAATACTAAAGCAAGCAATTGCAAACTATGTCATCAAGAGAATCCGATATACAGAACAACCTAGTACGGGTGTTTCCTGCCACTAAATGGATTGGAGTAAGCTTTGCTTAGAGAAAACCTTTAGCCCTAGGCATCATTAAAAAGTGTATTCCTTTAACCAAGCAGCGCTCATTTAGGGTACATATATGAGACTCAGTCTTTCGCTGAGCGAACTTCTAAAGGACTTGTTAGAGTCGATTTTAGGCCTCTTGTTAATAGTATAACGAGTAGTAATGAATGGAGAAGTGCTCCCAAAATTAGATAAGTAAAAACAAACCTTTAATATTATTTAGATACTTTTCGCGCCCTATTAGGTTCTCCAGTAAGAAATAAAGAAAGGGGAATAAGTGCTTTATAGTTCTTATCTTACTCAATTTCTACTCTTAGAATAGGAACTTAACCCATTGTTCTCAGTAGAAATGAATAGTTGTTTGGGTTTGTTGTTTCAGGAATTGCGAACAAATAGAAATAGGATTCGAACCTACGACAGACATCCCGAATTACGGCTGTGTTATAGGGAGAGCTTTGAAGGGCTTGGTTTAGGAGCGACTGTGCTAGCTAGATGAGAAGAGATCTCGGGAAGGAGGACTTCTATTCATGGAGATAGGAGAGAGTCTTTCTTCTATTTAAGTGATTTTAATACCCAGTTTTAACTTGTGTTTGATCTCCTTTGTTTGTGAAAGTATAGTCTGTCTTACTTGCTTAAAAAACAGCTTAACATAGTAAGAGTTTTTTGAATACAAATAGAGTTTGTTAATTAGGGAGTAGCTTCCTTTTATAAGATTCTTTTATAAAGATGCCTGCTCAACAGTAAATAATATGCTTAAACTAGCATAGAACAGGTTTCTAGTAAGAAAGTAAACCAGAGAATTACGGTAAAATACCTTTATCTAAAAACCTTTAACTTGAAATTTTGTATTCTAAAACTAAAACAACAATTAGAGCTCCCTAAGATAAGAACCCCAAAATCTCTTTAACGTACATTTCTTACTCGGGGCCTCTCTCGTAATATGGATTAATATTTTTGATATCACCCTACAATCAGCTGTTGGTACAAATTCTCTGACAAATTTAAGATAAGTTTCAGAAAGTACTACTCCTTTTAACAGAAAACGGGTAAAAATAGCATAGTTTGAATACAAAAATGTAGTTATAAGGCAACCCTTTAGGGTCGAGTCTGGTAGGCAAAGAGGAAGGTTTCAATGTAAAAACTTGATTCTTAATTTTCTTCTGTAGATCAAGTGAGTCATTCAAGTCTATATAAATTTCTTACTAACGAAGTAACTCTTATAGAATTTTCTACTTGTAACTACTTACTGGATTATAACTTATAGGGAATTTGTTAAATTGTTTACGTATATATTTCTTGTACTTGCAAACACTTCTAATTTCTTGAGAGATCTTAGAGCATTGTTAATTTAGACAAGTTCCTGTAGTTAAGGGTTCCTTCGCGAGAATGTGAACGTAATAAAAAATCCCATAAATAGCAGATACCCTTTATCTGTTTCCTATAACCATCTCTATAAGCGGTATTTACACTTCGTCGACTAGAGGGAGCTCCGCTTCCTTAGGCCCTGTTATTTTAGTCTTACTCTTCTTTTTTACTGCTTAGTTTGGATTCTAATTGTAAGGGATAACCCATGTTATTCTTATAAAGACAGGGAATGTAAGTATATAGAAAACCCAGAATAGAAAATGTTTAGCATTCTTGCGGGCTTTAAGAGAAATAACAACAAAGAATAGAGTGAGGGGCATCCTCTAAGATCTACTTATTAACAGCACTCTCAACGTTAAGGAGTACTCGATATAAGAGAACTCTTATGTAGCAATTGGGATTTTGGCAGTCCAAAAAGCATTCTTGTAACTTAACTAGTCGAGCCGCTACTCATAATAGTTAAGCCCTCTTTTTAGTACTTACCAGTTTACCCTATTTTTCTTATAAAACGGTGCTGGATTTCAAAAGAAAGTCAAGTCCTTGCTATAAATATAATAGTAATAGTAAACTGGTTTAAGAGAGATCTCAGCTATGTTAGAATATTCTACCTTAACTTTGGAAACCCCCGGATAGGGCTGACTATAGACAAGAACTCTAGAATAAAGCTATTGTTACTAGCTAAATAAAAGGTTTAATCCCTCTACTAGGATATAATAAAGCTTAGAGAGTAGTGCAGTTTTTCTATCTTCTCCTGTAGGGAAGGAACTCGACTCTTCTTTTCTAACCGAGTATACCGAAGTTTTGGTTAACCAAGAAAAGATAGGAGTACTTTATATCGCGATTTCGGAACATTAGTATAAAAAAGGAATACTGTGTATAGTATAAAAACCCGTGTACTGCCGGACTTAATAAAGGTTAAAACTCAGGAATGCCGAAGGATAACCTAACGAAACTTAGAAAAAATCTCTCCTAGGCTCTCCTTTGAACACCGGGCTCCGCCGGAAAAAAGAAGTGCGATGATTAGTCCGATAAAATTTTATCTTCATTTTTACATAAGATATGGCCCTATTAGAATCCCATTATACATTAATGTTATAAAACTGTTCCCAAGCTTTGTGACTTAAACTCTCCCCTTTGAGAATCCAGAATTGGCTAAAAATTGTCTTTTTAAGTGAATTTGATAGAACCCTTAATATGAAAGTCTACGTATCTTGTAACGCTATATCTCACAGCAAAGAGATTCTAGTACTTTTCTTTATTCAAAACCGGATTCTAGTTCTCAAGAAAAAGAGTATAGTATGGCTAAAAGTATTGTGATATAACTCCTTTCCCTGAAAAAGGATTAGGTATATAGGCTTTCATTTGACAAGTTTAGGGGTATAAAATTTATGAAGTGGCGTAATAAAAAGGAATTGACTTTAGCTATTTACTAGGGATAAGGATTTTTCCAGACTTCTTGTAGAATAGAATCCCGTACTTCTTTATATTTTGGTGTATAAGGGATACTATTAGTCAAAAGTGTTTTCTTGTGTGTTTTACTTTGTTAAAATTACTTCGAAGGAGGCTGGGCGATCCATATACAAAGAAGGTTTTTAAGAGCCCTACTTATGAATGAGTAGCTTTAATTTTAGGTGTAGTAATAACTAATTTAGTCTATAGAGATCCCCTTAGCAGTTCATTTTTTGTATTAGGAACTCATTTCACCTATAAATATAAAAGCTAGAGTTACTTCTTCTCAAAAATGCAATATGCTTTCGGGTTTTGGCAGGTGTTATATTATCCTTAAAAAATAGTACTTAATTTACGTAACAATATAGGATGGAAGTCTTGTAGTCTACAAATAAGGGAAGTTGTCCTGGAATCTGAGATACAAGGAAAAATCTAGCTCAGCAAAAAACCTCTTTGAGAATTAAAAATATTTAGACATAGTAAGCTCTTTTAAATTAAATAGGGATCTAGTAATTAGAGGCTTCCTCTATCTAAGAGATTTACTCTCGATGAAAGTTGAAAAGAATTTATCTAAATAGAAGGGTTCAGGGTCTGCCTTTTCTAGAAAAAAACCCCAAACAAAGACTCCCATTTTCAATTCCACAGGAATAACTCCACCTTTTAGGTCTACTTGTATTCTGCCTCATTGAAGAAACTTTAAAGAGCAGCTGTGGCTTTTCCTAGCGAGCCTTTGATATCCCAAGGTACCCCCTATCTTTAGTAGCGAGCTCCTATTGGTTAGGTAAACTTGAATTAATGATACTATTTTATAGCTTCTGACTTTGTGTCCACAAAATAACGAAAGGGTTTAAGGGGCCCCAATAAGTAAATATCCTATAGAACTTATAAATTCTCGGTTTTTGGTTCAACTGGGCAACAACTTTCCATATTGGAAAATATAGTTTATGGGTTTCCTCATGTAGTATAGGTCCCGCTTTTATATAAAAGATTTTTCATAATAGCACGGAGAGGTTCAAATAAAGGAGTTTGATTTAGTTCGGAAGTATAGAGATTTCGCAATAGAAGTCACTGGCAGAGGTATTAACTATATCATTTTGAGTTTCTTGCTTTTTTACTTGCTGTAGCGGGAACTCTTGAGATTTAATCTCGATCCCTATATTCATTTCTATTAAAGGAATTTAAAAAGAAATATCTGATACTGAAAAGTTTTACTATATTCTAATTTCTACGATACCTACTAGATTTCGCAAATCAAGAGCTCCTTCCAAGGTCAGGCCAGAGTTCAGCCCACACACAACGTACATGTAGTTAAAAGTTAAATAAATTTCTGCACTCCGCCGGATGGTTGAACCTGAGATTTCCTCTAGATAAGACTTTTTTAGAAGTTCTGCTTATAAGTATATAAAGAGTAAAAGTAGTACGAGTAATTAATTGGTCCTTATAGCACACGCGGGTTAAGGGTTACTTACTAGAGAGTACTTCCTTTAATTTTAGCAGGATCTAGAAAGCTTTCTTTTAGGAAAAATTTGACTTCCATTTGTGGGTAATTTATTAAAATATCCTTGGGCGCTAAGTCTGGTTGATTACTAATTACCGTATCCAGCATTTGAATATAGAGACGCTTTTTCCTATCTATATAAGTAGTTTAACTAAGTATGTTTGGGACCTTTATCATGTTTTATAATAAAGCTCTACTTCCAAGTTTAGGGGTCTAGATCAGCCAAATGTATAAGGAACGCACAATCTCTTAATCTTCTATCATTTAATCCTGCAAAGCACCCCGTGTATCTCAGCGCAGAGCTTGGAACCACCAATTCAAGTCTTTCTCTTTGATCTATCTAGGAAAAAGACCTTGAAAGTAAACAAGTTACCTTCTATACATATAAGCTTAAATTTATACTGACTTGTTCACCTCCTTTTTATAACTAAAGTAAAGAGTTTGGCTAACCCTAAACCCCTAAAATGAATTCTATTTTTATTATTCAAACTTGAAAATACTGATGGGAGGCTCCCTTAAAAAGACTCGTTATAGAAGAAGATTTATAACAAACTAAGTACTTAACAGCTTACTCGCTTTTGTACTAGATATCACACGAATTCCTTCCTTTTCATATCAGGGTCAAGGCCTTACTAATTGATAAAGAAAATTGTATTTAAATAGAGGAATCCCTTACGCTTTATAACTAGGCTGCCAACATTTTCAGAGAATCTAAATTGTGGGCACGGTTTTAAGAATACAACCAGTTTTATACCCATAACTCAAAGAGAGTGTACCTCTTTTCCTGAAATACATACTAGAAAATCTTACTCCCTTAAAGTACTTTCAGTAACAGTCTAGAAAACGCGGCTTGAGCAGGACCCTTTACAATCCAGTGGAGTGAATAAAGTTAAAAGTTCCTAGACAGAGTTCTAGTTATAGTACGTAAGTCCATTTCATTTTAGAAAAATATGTTTTGAGAGAGGGATTCACCTGCTTATCGTACCCCGGCTTATAAAGGGACGTCACTTACAAACAAGAGTCGAACCTTTATGGGTGTTGATATATCATATTAATATAAAGAAGTTTAGAGTAAAAATAAAGTTAATTTCATTGGCGGGCATTTACCTAGCGAATTTCAATTCTAAGCGAAGATCCGTAAAGCTCTTGGTTTTTACTGTCAGGAAAAGCCTAGGCTAAACTAACCGGGCAAAGTAGTTTCAAGGATTTCTACTTATAAGAGACAAAAAACCTTTGATAAATAACTATAGTAAAGTACTCCTGCACCCCAAAGGGAATGAGAAAAGCTTCCTAACATTCAATCCTTAAAATTCAATAAAAGTAACTGGGAATATCCTACGAATAAGTATATAATAAGTGTAAGACCTACCTCATAGAAGTATAACTCAGGCTTTAAAGGCTTCTGCTGGATACACTTGAATAATATAGGCATAACCTCGTTGTACTTCGAACCTATGTAAAGGACTTTATATAGTAACTAGATACTGACTAAAGGTTTTTCAATTTTTAATATACTACTTTGAAATAGAAGGATAGTACCAAGCATGTACTTACTCCATTTGACTAACCTCGTCTAACAAAAGGTAAAAGGAAGACACCTAATAACTGTGATATAAACGCAAATAATAAAGGAGCTAACTGCCCTACTTGCGCTAAATAGGGAGCCTTTTTCAAACTGACAAACTCTTTAGATTAGAAAATTCTTGTAATATGTTTGACATGTTGCTTTATTAAGGTTAATAGAACTCGCTATTGCTTGTGTTTAACTTCCAGTACATAATATAATAAAAAAGGAAGAGACGGGTAATACATAAACGCAGATCCTAAACATTTCATAACTCGACAAAATTGATTAGCTTACATAGACAAAAAGGGGAAATTTCAAAATTTCTTCTAGCTAAGCTATTTATACGGAACTGTCTTTTAGTAAAAAATACAAATAAAGGAAGACTTTACCTTTCAAATTTTGTATAAGTTCCCTCAAATACGACACTAGAAATTTGAGTAATAAAGGAGTCTCTTTTAAAGTTCAATGAATATCCTTTTTATAGATGTAGACAAGCTTCCCCGTTAGGTCTAGTTTCTCTACCCAGGAAAGTAGAATTACGTAGTAGTGACCTTCTTTTGTCATCAAAAGAGGGCTTTTCTTTGTAATAGCATTAGATATTTTCCTGAAGTGAATTTTGAAAATCCCCTTTTTCTTATAACGGGGTCTCATAAGGGGTACCCTTTAAATTAAAAATGTTTAGTTATTTTGGATTTCTATACTAAAAATAATGCCTAATATGGACTTGTTTTTTCTATTAATATGCTAGTCTTGAACAAATTCTAGGCAAAGTGCATGGTGTTTTCTAAGCCGGGTTTTATCTAAGTGATTATTTAATAGTTATGCGATAAGGTACTAACAAAAAGGGGACTCTTTATTCAATATGAAAAAAGGAGTCCTAAATCGAGTTTTCTGTATTCTCCAATCTTTAATATAGATTTCTATAATCAGGAACATAATACAAATAATAATAAGAGGTTATTTTACAAGTATTAAAACGTGGGTAATTTTTCTTAATTTGGGAGTAACCCTGCCCTTGAATTTGATGCGCTTTGTATTATTATATTGTCTATTCTTACCGCGAGAGTACTTTTCTTAATTCATTGCTTAAGGATATGCTGTAAGTAATTAATGAAGCTAGTAAATTCTAATATTTAAGAAGAGGCCAGTATGCATTGGATTTTCCAATTTTTTTGTATAGGAACCCTTTCCATGTTACTTTTGTAAATAATATTTAACGTATATACTCACGGATCAAGAGACCTTTTCACTTTATTATTGTACAAAAGGCCGGGTTGAGTTCTTTTTCGTTGAGTTCCAGAATATTAGAGCTACAAGAATCCTATTTTATCAGTAAAATACGAGGAAGCCCTTAGCGCTAATAGTTAAGATTACTTAAATAGCTCAGCGCTGGGTAAGTCATATTACTTAAAATACTAAAAAAAGAGAATTACTTAACACTATAATAACGTTGTATGATACTGACAATTAGGAATACATTTGTAGTCTTTTCTAAAAATTCTAATGTCAAGTAACCAACTCGAGTTTTATTTACTAAAAAAGTTCCTAATTAGATCTCGGTATACTAAACAGGTTAATCTCAGTCCTAGCCTTTGCTATAGTTAATGAAAGGGTATTATAAGAAGAGTCGGATATAAAACAATAGAAAAATAGAGAGAGACTTGGACGAGATATGTAGGAACCAGTCGGATTTGAACCGACGCATGTCAGTTTTGCAGACTCAGGCCTTACCGCTTGGCTATGGTTCCCGCTAATCTGGAGTATTCCCCCAGCACTATGTACTGTTGATACTCTATATAAGATAAAAAAACTGAATTGTTTATTATGCATAAAATATAGCAACAAAGTTTTATTTTAACATTCTAAATCTACTTACAAGAGGCATCGGTATTATACACGGATACAAAGATTCAAGCATTCTGAAAAAGAATCGCTAAAGGGTAGAAAGATAGAATCAATTTAATTAGCCAAGCTTTAGATTTACTAGAAAGATACTTTACTAAACCTATTATTATTGATTTTGAAACTAGAAGAAAAATTTCCTCTCAAATCAAAGTATTTTGCTACTGGCACGAAGAAGTTAAAAAAGTAACTAAGTCTTTGTCGAATATGGTTTACATTGAGTACAATTCCTATTAAATTGCATTTACCTGCGGCCCTAAATTAAACGGATGTTTAGACTTCTCTGTTTCCATTGCATGTTATTGTTTTATGGTTTAACGCACCTCTCTTTTTTTAATAAAGAACGTACATACATTTTCTTATTCCATTGCCACTCGGATCAGCATAATCTAGTTAAAAAAAACACTTCTTTTTACACAAATTAAAATAGTTTAAAAAGCTAAACTTTAGTTCTCAATTTCTAGACCAATAAGGGAATCTAACTCTAGAAAAGCTTTCCTCACAAAATACTATACCAGATTACAAGGTCTTGCCTCGCTTAGAAACTTGTATACATTAAAACAAGAGAAAGAAACTTCAGAACTAGCTATCAATCTATCATTACGGTAAGACTCTATCTTACATTACGACTAAGACTTTTCTCTAACCAGCTTTATTTGTTTTCTCTTAATAGATATACTTAAAACTAAAAGTAGACCAACAGGATGCTTTATCCCCCGATTCCGATTAAGGAAACTCTTACATGCATTTTTGATATCTTACCTTACAAGCGCGCTTTTTAATATATAAAACTGAATCCCTTGTTTCGTTTCTGAGGAGGACCCCTTGTTATGGTAGGAAGCCCCCCTCTTTATGAACTCTTGCAGTACACACATTTTGTAACCCTTGGATATCCGCTAATTATGTCATGTCAAGTCATGGTATACAACTAAAAACCTACACTCCTATAATATCAGATTGAGCATATCAAAGACTGGTTTTAAACTCCTACTAAGTTATTCACCTTCAATAAAAATTCTAGTTATTCGAGTTAGACTGTATCCTGTGATAGCACCGAAAAATTCTATTAAAAGGGGAAACTCGTGCAAAGCAACTATATAGTACCCTAACAAAACAAAAACAAGCTATTATGAGTGTAAAAAACTAAATTCCTATACAAAGAAGCTCTTAAGAGGAGAGAGAATCTTAAAAACTTTCTAAATTAAGGGTCCAGCGTCAAAGACTCGCAAAATTCCGAGGAACTTTAACAGAATAATGAAGAGGGTCCATTTTACTAGAGGATAACTTCCTCTTAATTACTTAGAAAGATATAACTTAAAGTATATCATTTTATTTGACTTTTTTGTTATTTAACCGAGTTCCTATCCTACGAATATCGACAATCTCTAGTCCTATTCTCTATACATAACAAAGCGAAACCCTCTTTTTCTTCTTCAAGGAATACTAACCCATAAATTTTTATAGAGTTTTTTCCATTTATGCCGCTAGAGCTAGATATTAAGAAAAGTATACCCATCACTTAGTGAAAAGGCAAATAAAGCACTCTCCCTGTTATTAATTATTAATTAGTAAATTAAATTAGTATTCTATATGAAGCTCAAGGTGTTTATATATAAGGGACCTCCGGTTGACCTATCTTATAGCCTGCTTGCATAAGTTACTTAACATACTCATAATATTAGCTGAGTTCGTTAAGTAAAAAGCGACTCTCATTAGGACTTCTAAAGCGTCTATTTCTTTATTGACATATATTATAGAACCGTACGTTAGAGGAGACTTCTCCCACCCCTTCTTCGTTTCCTAAATCCCATAAACCTACCACTGCTCGGAGATTGATTCTCTGTACTTCAGAATTCTAGATATAAGGTTTTCTTCAAGAGTGTATTTCTGGGTTTTTGCTTGTGCTTTTGTTCTTTTTAATGGTCGGTATTCGAACCTTCGACATCTGAGAATAATCGTCTCGTTACCCCCCTTTTTGACAAAGAAAAGTATTTCATTTATCAGTATTTTTACCTTTTTGATTCAAAAGGAAAGGTTAGAACAAGTACCCAAATAGTCATCTATTCGCTTCTCTGATCACAATAACGTATTAAGGTCTTTTTTAGTACTCTTTACTAAAGCTCAATTGGTCAGGTCAGAATATTATACTCCGGCGGGTTCGAGTCGCATATACCTGTATTAAGTAACTATAAAAATATAACAAATTTTAATTATATTAAGGATAAAAACTTGTTTAAAAAAAGTAAGTAAAAGACTTTGGTTTCACTTTTTGGGGTAAGAAAAAAGAAAACTTCATTTCTAGGTTTTCCATATCCCGTATTATACTAGGAATTCGTGGCTTTTTGTAGAGTGTAGAATGTTAATGTTAGCTTATCTTTATAAGAATCTTTCCTTTTA
>JAYMSZ010000023.1:0-49585 GCA_036897665.1 Pelargonium citronellum
TTTTATAATGATTTTTACAGATTGTTTTCCCGTGCATCGCACGGGGTCTCATGCTAGTAGTAAGTAAAGAATGAGGGGCACTTTTGTCATGTTAAGTAAAAAGGTGTGGAAGAAGCTATTTAGGGTGTGGAAATAGCATTTCCCATAAATAAAAGGAGCTATTCAAAGTGAAGTGGTCCGTATTATGGTTATGGTCGGTGGCTCGAAATCAGAAGGATTCCTTCTTGACCAAAGAAAGAGTAGTTACATTTCAACACACCACATTTAATTTTTCCCTTTATTTATTTTGTAGGAAACTTCTTTATTAACATTTTTTATATTCTCTCTTTTGCCCGTTGAAAGAAAAAGAATTCATCAAAGAAAATCACTTTCAAAAAGTTGCTTTTTCTAATGAAATGGAATTTGTTTCTATCTTCTAGTGAAGACATTTGATCCAACGGTCGCCTTCTAGTCCAATGGGTTCATGCCCCTAAATCACATCTAACATTTTTTTTACTACTAATATTTAATTTAAAGACTCCACCAAAATTAAAAAATTAAGTATCTGGGTGGGGATATTTTGCACACGCAAATCTAAAATAGCGTGTGGATCAATTGAAAGAAAATGTTCCGGCTTAATTTGAGGTCTCGAGTTCGAGTCTCATGGAATGCAGCTGCATTAAAACTTGGTAGGGAGAGCTTTGCCTGTAGTCCTACCTGGTTCGAATGAAGATTAATCTGGTCGTAGTAAAACGACTAAATGATGTCAACCACGAGTTTGCGGCCTCGCTCAAGAACCTCATAATATAAACCAAAAAAATAGCATATATATAAGAAATAATAATATTAAGAATAAGAGGCACTCTTGACTTTTGAATCGGGTTTTCAACCTCTCCAGATGTTTAATAAATGTAATTACGTTTCCGCCTATAGACATAAAAAAAAATAAGAGGACACACGTTAGAAATGAACATTAAATGAGTTACTAGTTAAATACATAATTACATTTCTAATAAAATATTGTAGAACAATACATGTCATCTCAAACATTTATTAAGACTTTACCCTAACAAAGGTTAATATTTTTTTGTAACCAAATTTAGTTGCATAAATTTTACTTGAAGAAATTAGAAATATTTGAGATTATAAAAAAATACAATTTTTGTATGGAATAAAATTAAGTCATGAACTAATTTAAGCCCATGGCAATTATTAAACAACACACGTGAAGCCCATAGAAACACAAAAACTGGAGTGGCGGCTATTATTGGCGACTATTATTGGCGACAAACATTTGTACAACAAAATTCAAAACAATAACCCACATGCAGCTAAAGCGCGTGACTGATAGTTTTCAGTTAGTTGGTAGTACTTATCGCAACACAAAATTGAAAATTCTCATTATCCTAACAGAAGAGACAATACCCACGCGACTACAGATAGCGTGGTTATTAAAAAACTCAACCTTTTTTCTCAAATACACAGTACTGTGTGTACTGTCGTGTTGTTGCTTGCTCAGCTCAGACTCATCGGAGTGAAAAATTAAATTAAAAATTGAGTGATAAGAGTTTTCAAACTTCTATCTCCGTATCTTTCCAGTGCCTCCTAGCTAGCAACTTTTTCCCAGCTTTTTCCACACACAGCTAAACATAGATTATGCTATCGAATGACTCAATAATTGCACTTACGTACGTACCCATCTTTCTCTTCTCCACTGACCTTCACTGAACCTTAGTTCCTAAGTTTTTGCTCATCTTTTGGCTAAAATAGACACCCACTTGCCAAGTTTTTGCATTTTTCTGTTTTCACCTCTCTTCTGGTTGGTTGGTTGCTCTATAGTTTGTTTATTTTAAAGCATTTCTAGAATCCCAATGCTTCTTGTTCTTGCGGTTCTCTCTGTAAGTTCCTTTTTTGCTGTTTTTTTAGATATTGTATGCTTGTTTTGTGTATGTACGCTTGTTTTTGTATATAGTAAAAAGTTTTTATTTTTATTTTTATTTTACTATGTTGCTCAATTTGGTTGGTTTCTGGGTTATAGAGCTGTGTTGGGTTCACTGACAGTGTTTTGGTTTCAGATTGGATGATATGTGTTTGGTTAATGGTATCTGAGAAGGAATATGATGAAGTGGAGTTGGAGATCTGATATGAGGTATATGAGTTCGGAGATCTGTGTTCAGGTTCTTGTGGGGTTTGTGTTGATTTGCACAGCGCAAGTTTCTTGGGGAGTCACTAACCCGGATGATGGTAAGAATTAGCTTTGCATTTTGCCATTCTTGTGTGTAGTAGTTGTTTGGTTACTGAGTAATTGTTTGGAAAGTTGAAAAGGAATATTTTTTTCGTTCACCTTAAAATTTTGGTTTGCACCAAATGGGTTTATGAAGAAGTTACTTACCTCTACCTAATCAAATTGTTGAACTCTAGTGGCATTTTCTGTCCTACCAAGCTCTGTATATGGAGTTTTTTTTCCCAAAAAGAATCTTAATTTTACGTTTAATTTCATGAGGTTGAATTGATTGTTTCTTTGTTTCTCTCAAATGGACCGTTTGATCTTTTCTATTATTTCCGAAAGAATCCGCTAGTCTCTCAACTGTTACATACATATCGGCCAAAGGCACATTAGTTAGTTTAATGGTTAGATTGTGTGATGTCTTTATTGAAGTTTCAAATTGTAAATCTTTGCAATTACTTGGAGCTCTTAATTGGTCGCTGCTAACATCACCTTTTATTGGAACAGTTGCTGCAATTAATAGCTTGTATGTTGCTCTAGGCTCCCCTGTTCTTCCAGGGTGGATTCCTAATGGGGGAGACCCGTGTGCTGAAGCATGGCAAGGCATTCTATGTAACAACACGGACATACAAACAATGTATGTTCTCTGCCTCTACCTAATGCTTATTGACATAGTCAAATTTCAGTTCTCTTAAGAATTTTTGGTTTTGTAGTACTCTAAATGGTGCTAATTTGGGAGGAGAACTTGGGACCAACTTGGGATTATTCGCTTCTATTAAGACAATGTAAGCATACTCTCTCTCTCTCTCTCTCTTACACACACACACACACACACACAAAGCATATAGATATTTCTTAAGAACCAACAAGGAACATAGATGGCTATTCATTACTTCAGCGAGGACCAAGAGCGACTGAAAGTGGGAGAGTATTCCTCAAACAGAATGGCATTGCCTTCAATTATTGGAGAAATAAAGTTAATCGTAAGATACCGAGTTTAGCATGCTTCCAGCACTTCCTTCATCTAGTAATGGATTGTCTAATGGGCAGAATCCTTTAGGTCATATTGTTCTTTATTGGCATTATGATATGATCAATATTATTGGTCTGATTCTGAAATTTCTCGGTTATGCAATCAACAAGCTGATTGAATGACTCAGTGGTGCTCCCTGCATATGTCTCACATTTGATGCAAATTGGAAGTGTGAGGCATCCATTCCCCCTTTTTTTTGCCATTTCCTCCCTTATTGTTTTTAAGTAATCATATTCATAAGATACATTTGTGGATAACTTCATTAATGTTTGTGTCATTGTTTTTGTCAGAGATCTAAGCAGCAATCACATTGGGGGAAGTATTCCTAACAATCTGCCTGTCACCTTACAAAACCTGTATGTATGATACTGATGAAATAAAAAATGTCGCTCTAAATTTCTTCATTGACTTGTTCCCAGTATCTCCTAATGGAATCACACGATAACATTTGTCTCTGTATTGGTAGTTTTCTTTCTGCTAATCAGTTCACTGGAAGCGTCCCGATTACTTTAGCCTCTCTTCCTCAACTGCAAGCCATGTAAGCTTTTGGACTTCTGATATTTACATTTATCTGGAGCTCATGTTTGTTTTAATCCAGACTTTTCCATTTATTGTTTCTGTATGTCTTGCAGGTCTTTAAATGACAACCACTTAACTGGAGAGATACCCGATTCCTTTCAGACACTGACAGGATTGATCAATCTGTAGGACCTCAATATGAATTTGTCATCATGTTCCTTTTGACATTCACTTATTAGGTTATTTATCTTAAAGGAGACACTTGTTTATGCGCAGAGACCTGTCCAGTAACAATTTGAGTGGGCAACTGCCTCCCTCTATGCAAAGATCATCATCTCTGACTACCCTGTAAGCAGCTAATTACTGCTAACCTGTTTAGTGTTTTCTTATTACACCTCAATTACTGAGCTAACTTCTTGTTTGGCAGACACTTGCAGAACAACCAATTATCCGGGACCCTTGATGTTTTGCAGGATCTTCCCTTGAGAGATTTGTATGCTCTCATCCACATATAATTTGTTCTGCAGAAACTAGTAATTTAATATTGTTTTAAAGTTTTCGGAAGTATTGAGTTTTTTGAATTTGAGGATGGATATGATGTTGCCTTACCATTTTTCCTTACTTTAGTATGTTTATGCTCTGTTGATCAGGAATATAGAGAATAATCTGTTCTCTGGACCCATTCCCGATAAGTTGCTGAGCATTCCAACTTTCAAGTGAGAAAACAAACTATTAGTTGCTGTTTCTTTTTTCTATATTACTTGACCTCTGATCGGTGCGTGCATGCGCGGGTACACAAGTGTGCGCACCTAAAAAAATTCGTATTTGTTGGGTATATCAGCTCCAATTCTGCACCACCAACATCCTATGATTACAACATTTTGGTTCTGTTGTTTAATGATATTTGTATCTCATCAATAGTTATGTCACTGAATTTCCTTATGCAGAAAAGATGGCAACCTATTTAACTCTACGATTGCACCTTTAGCTCCACCTCCCATGTCCTCATTGTCACCACCACCACCTTTCTTTGGAGGTGGACCACCTTCTGTCAAAACACCTCCTCCACCTACCGCCAAGAAGGCTGATGGGCCATCTTCATCAGAGGAATCAAAATCTGGAAGCAAATTTTTGACTACTAAAAGGGTAGTCTGGATATCTATTGCAGGGGTGATATTTTTTGTAATTTTGGCATTGGCATGTGTGCTTTGTTTGTCACGACTTAGCAGAAGAAGGGAAGAAACTGACAGAATCCCCAAGCAATATGGTACAGGTGCATACAACGGCATCAGAGAGAATCCAAGGGACAATGGGTCCTTGATTCAGCCGAACAGTCAGTTGGAAAAAGGCAAGTGTACTTTCAAATAGCCTGCTTCCAATTTCAATTAAAATCATCACTGCCTCGTGAGGTTTTCAATTTTTTTTTTTTTTTCATTGGAAAATGACTTGGTTTAAGTTATTCAAACAGTTCCAAAAGAGGCAGTTGTGAGGCCGAAGGAGGACTATCACACAGAGACTAAAAGAATAGGAGCCATTCCAAGGCCACGGAATGAGGAAGAGAAGAATGTGCAAAGAATGGCTGTGATACCGAAGCAGGATTCCCATGAGATAAACATGAGTGGATTTGATATGATGTCGATACCACCACCTCCTCCTCCCCCTCCGCCACCACCTCCTGTTCAAAAGGTTATTGTCAGACCGAATGTTCCCACTGAAGTAGCTGCAGTTAGGCCTTCTACGAAACCTCTATTTCCCCCCACCTCTGCAAAGTCATTCACCATTGCGTCCCTTCAACAATATACAAATAGCTTCTCTCAGGAGAATCTTATAGGAGGTGGCATGCTGGGAAGTGTTTACAGAGCACAAATTCCTGATGGGAAGGTGAGCTTTAAAATATATTTATTGCTTATTATAAAATGAATTGAATCTTGTTAATTGCAATGATGACTTGGACCAATTTAATTATTAAATCTTTGTGGTTTTCTTATTGCCTCATAATCATATGTTATTTGCTTGTTCCATGTTTTGCATCATCAACTTTTTCCTTCTCTCTAGCTAGTCAATTGCTTTCTCAAGTTGTCATTGGTACATATCTTATGTTTGTTATTATAAATTAGATGGCATTTGGCACTCTGACTACCTACCAAAACGTAGATGAGCAACAATATTGGAGTTGTTAATGTCTTCAGCTGATTGGGTGCATCACTTTGAATACTTGCATTTGTACCATATAAAACCTTGTAACTAATCTCCATGGCTGTATCATTTTTCTGTTTCTACGATCTCTTAGAAATCAAATCCTATATAGAGTATCTGGAAAGACAGTTGAAATGGTTTTCACCTTAATGATACTGGGATTATATTTGTGCGGCCATCCTTGTTCTGCGTAATTTGTAGGTTTTTCATGGCATTATCTCAGGCTGCATATTTTCAAATGAAGAATTGAATTCAATCTTAAAGCTATTTACTTTTAGCAGCCAACATAGTACTATAACACCTGAGAAACATGGAAACTGTCGAGAGTATGAGGTGCCATTTGATAGTTTTTCATTTTTCTAAATGACTATTTTATTGTAATTGAGCTTCTTGTATAGGATATCCCTTACTGACAATTGATATAAAATAATTCTATCAAGGGGTGACACTATATGCTTTCAACTCTTAATTAAGTCATGGCGTCAGAATTTGATAGTCTTTTTTGGATGCGTTTTGTAGTTACTGGCTGTCAAGAAATTGGATAAGAGAGCTACCAGCCAGCAGAAGGATGATGACTTTATTGAATTAGTAAACAATATTGACAGAATTCGACATGCTAATGTTGTTGAGCTAATGGGTTACTGTGCGGAGCATGGCCAAAAACTTCTGATCTATGAGTATTGTAGTAATGGAACACTTCACGATGCGCTGCATTCAGATGATGAATTAAAAAATCAACTCTCATGGAATGTCCGTGTACGGATGGCACTTGGAGCTGCAAGAGCCTTAGAGTAAGTAAAATAATCATTGAGATGACAAATTCTGTTCCAGCTTATTTCTTGTTCATTCATTTTTGTGCCCATCTAGGTGGCTTTTCTCATGTCTTCTTGTTCATGATTTTTGCTAGTTCCATCCAGGTCTTTAAGAACATGGCATTATTATCTACTTGGCTCATTAAAAATTGAATGAACTAATGGGTAGTTGTTTTTAAGCTGTCAACGAAAATGGCTTTTCTGGGGTATGCAACTAATGAAATATATAGATGGAAAATAAAGTTCTCATTAACCATATTCCCTCTTTCTAATGATCCACTGCTCTAATGTTTTGGACTGCCTTATAAGTCATTCCCGTACTTGGCTACATTGGTTAAAGAGGCAGATTATGTAGGTGTACAATAAGGTATTGGTGTTCAAATGTGTGCAAAATAAATTTTGAAAGAGAAAGCTCTTTCAGTACACTTAGGTAGCGTTTGGCTTAGAATTTTTGTTCATGAATGGGGATCAAGAATCAGAATGGGAATTTCAATTTTTTTAATCCAAACGCTACCCTAGTACTTTTATGGCGCACTTATAGAGGCAGGATTGCAGGACATGTCACACAACTAGAGTTGCTTTATCTTGCATACATTTATATTTGGAAGCTAATGGTATTCCATGTACTGATTTGATTGCTTTTCTAAGGTACTTGCATGAGGTCTGTCAGCCATGTGTTGTACACAGGAATTTCAAGGCCGCCAATGTTCTCCTTGATGATGATCTTGCTGTACATGTCTCTGATTGTGGTTTGGCTCCTTTAATATCATCTGGATCTGTAAGTCAGGTAAGCTGTAATCCTGTCAAGTCCAAGTTAGGTTGGTTCTGCACATATTGGAGCAATGACTTGTTCCTGTCTGGTGCAATATCTTCTGCACAATAGGTTAATTAGCCATATTGCAAAACAAAATAACTAGCAACTTAATGTGTTTCTGAGATTTTGATTCAACTCTATATCCGGATAGTATAAAGAACTGTCCTGGACATAACTGTGAGTGACAATATTAATATTATTTGCCATGATGGACCATCATTGATGGTGCCAGATAAAGAGAATCAGCCTGTATTGAACCAGCATCGCACTAATCATTCATATATATATATATACAAACAAAAACACTTTGATTACCATGTTGTACCTTGGAACCTATAAGCCCCACCTGGTTGAAATCATTGCTTGCATTCTCGAGGAGAAAAACGAACTACTAACATAACATGTTGTTACTTGAATTCTGGTATTAGTTCTAAAACATTTGTATATACTCTCAGCTTTCAGGAAATCTATTATCAGCATATGGTTATGGAGCTCCGGAATTTGAGTCCGGTATTTATACTTCCCAGAGTGATGTCTTTAGCTTTGGTGTAGTAATGTTAGAACTTTTAACTGGCCGGAAATCACATGACAGGTAAGAAAGGAAAAACAAAAAGGGTTGGTGATTTTGTGCATTCTCTTTTTTTCCAATTCGCTCATTTTTTTTCCTGTAAAATTTTATTTTCAGCACACGGAATCGGGGGGAGCAGTTTCTGGTGAGATGGGCAATACCTCAACTTCATGATATTGATGCATTGGCGAGGATGGTTGATCCTTCTCTCAATGGAAAATACCCTGCCAAATCATTATCACATTTTGCTGACATTATTTCTCGTTGTGTTCAGGTGATTCATTATAATGCTTACCTCTTAATCTGTAGGATCAATTACGTACAATGCCATATATAAATATATCAAGGGACTCACCGAAACAAATAACTTGCAGGCGGAGCCAGAATTCAGGCCGTTGATGTCTGAAGTTGTACAGGACCTGCAAGACATGATACGGAGGGAGCCTCCCCCCAACAGATAGATCGAATGGGAGGCTGACTTGGATTCGAAGATATGAACATTTGATTTTAACGATTTCAGTACGTCGAGCTGGCAAATGTGAAGATACATGATCTTGTACCTGCCAGCCACTGCCAACATGTGTTGCGCCGCGCGGAAGAGGAGCATGTTTGTTAGTTGCAGTAGTCTCAATCTGCCATGGAATGGAACCTCTTTGGCTGTAAAGTTTGCTTGGAGCCATTAGTTTCTCAGCTGTCCATTGTTTATTATTAAAGTGTGAAATATATATGATGTCTGTGTTTCAAAAAATAATTCAGCAATATGTAAGATACTAACCCAATTGTTTCCGAATAGTCATTTGTTACTGATTAATTATTGATAATGAAATTGTTTGGTGGTGTTTCAATCCCTTTTAGCCAACAATATCATATCAATCTATATAGGTTTTTATATATTGTATAATTTGCAATGAGCTTCTAATTTTAACTAACCAAAAATAAGCTGTGATGTAACTGCGATTCACACACTTATATACAAAATGGCATTGTCTCGTCACCCGCGCGAACGGTTTCTGTTATAATTTTGATATCCAGTTTCTCGGGAAACAAACATCACCCTGAAAAAGCCTTTTGCTCTCCTCTTTCTCTCCCTCACAAATCATTATTTTCAACGCTCATTGACCCCTTAAAAGTTAAAACGCTTTCGCCAATCTCCTTCTCTTTCTCATCAATCCTAATATCTCGTAATTAGCTACTTTATTCCCAGATTTTAGTGCCCTTGATTCACTACCATGAGCCGCTATGATCCCAATCCTTTCGAGGAAGAGGAGGTCAACCCCTTCGCGGTAATTCCTCGCGAGCCCGCAATGTGTATGCCAAATGTAGTGGCAATTTGTGGTTTTTGATTTCGTTCGTGACTTGTAATATAATTGTAGCGAATGGGCTTGTTGATTTCAGTTTATTTTGCTTTGTAATAATGGCGATTTTGGTAACGTGGTTTTGTTGGTTTCCATGCATGTTTGCTTGTTTGAATGAAATGCCAGTTTTTTATATTGATTGTCACGTATCTGGGTTTTAATGTTTTGTTGATTTTTCTAATAATTTGACATTTTGGGTTCTCTCGTGGTGTGTTGTTTAGATTTGTAGAAAGTTGGAAAGGTTACAATTTTCTGAAATTGAAAATTTTGTTTGCCCACAATGTTTTCTCACCTGATTTAAAATCATATTCAAGAATCCAAACACAAACAGGAGTAGTTTTAATTGGATTAGGAGCTTGCATCTGCCTAATGAAAACCCTGTGTTTCATGAAATGCTTGGCCGAGTAAAGCTTGTCAAGAAATTGCCGTTATAATCGACTATAATGTTTCTCTTTGAAATTCAAACCTTTGGTCTAGCTTCTCTAACACAAATTGAACTCTTTAAACAGTTGGTTTAGTTTTTTGTTTTGTGATATTGCTTATGCTTGTTGATATTATAATTTTTCTAGGAGGTCATAGGCTACCTTGGATGTCTAATTATGTAAATCCTGACTTTTTAAGGTACATATATACCATGTAGTGTATCTAGTGGGCTTCATTTGATGAAATAAAGGTGTTATGTTGTTCTCATGTGCATTCATGATTGATTTATTGCTATGATGTTGCTTTAAATAGTCCAAGTGTTGTATGTTTATTATCATCAGGACCAAGCTAGAGGAAAAGGAGCTCATTATGGTGGAGGCCCCTTTTATACAACTGTGCGTTTGCTTTCTTCTGCCCACCTTCACTTCTAATAGTTGGGAGTTCATTTTTTTAAGAATGTGAATAGCTTCCGTTAAATTAGTCAACATAGAAGCATGACTACTAGCTTTTAAATTCTTGTTGATTGTAGAGATTGTTAACTGGTTCTTGGAACATTGCAAAATAATTAATGTAGTTTTCACTTTTTAGTGCATCCATCATCTTCTTGTGTCGCATACTAATTCTGTAGATGCTTGTTTGTTGTCTTATTGCGTTATTGTTAACATTTATCTAGAATTCTGGAAGCATTCCCACTGAAACCTCAAGGCCTTCACCCCTTCCTCCCGAACCCTATGACCGTGGTGTGACTCTTGATATTCCTCTTAATAATGCAAAGGTGCTTCAGAATTTGTAAGATATGGAGTGTTCTTTGTGAACAGCCTATTTTGTTTCTCTAACAAATATTATGTTCTAGGATCTAAGAGCAAAAGAGAGAGAACTCGAAGCCAAAGAAGCTGAATTGCAAAGAAGAGAACAGGTGATTGCTTGTCTAATTAGAGATGCCAACATGAATTTGATGCCCCTGAAAAAAAATGCTTTTTGGCCTGTGTTTTGTATCATTGGTTATGAAAGTCATTGTTTGACTGATTATACTATGTATATTCAGTAGTGGTAAAAGAAACAAGTGAATGCTTTACATGTCCAGGAAGGAAAATTAATGCCACTTGCTAATTGATGATTTGCATGGATTATGAAGACATACAAAATGACCTTAATTTTATATTATCTTATTTTCCTACTGCATTCTATGTTAACAGTAATTTAATCCATTGCCTCTAGTATTTTTATATTTCTTGTATCATTTACTTTCTTGCGATGATAGTGAAATGTATCTCAACTTTAAATCTGAATTGGGATACTGTATGCAATCAATATGTCGTTTTACTTTAGTATTGATTTTATTGTTCTTAGAGATCAATTATCCTTGAAGTAATTTATTATCAGCTTTCTTGATGTTATGCAGGACCTAAAACGGAGGGAAGATGCTATTGCCCGTGGTAAATGAATATTTGTAATATGCCTATACTCTGATGAGGACTGGGTTTATGAGTATTGTAGTTTATTTGATGTGCTCTTGTTTTTGGGCAGCTGGAATTGTAATAGAGGAGAAAAACTGGCCATCATTTTTCCCTCTTATCCATCATGACATTGCAAATGAAATACCTATCCATCTACAAAATATACAATACGTTGCGTTCACGTCATTACTAGGTATGCTAATCCTTTTCATTATGTGTTGGTATTCTGGACGTTGGTTAATTATTGCGATAAAGTATTGATAGAAAATCTATCCCAGAACAATGAGAAATTAGGAATTAGGAAGGACGGTTGTGAAAGTAGAAGTGCCATATCTAGGCTATGCATAGTATTTTATTGTGTTTAATTGAACTTACATCATTCTCAACTTTCATTTCCTTTTAACTCCACAAATTTTGCACAAAAGTAATTGAAACAATGAATGTGTGCTATTAAATTTCTCATAATCAGATTCATGGAACATAAGTTCATTTTGATCCAAATCAATCTATGTGAATTTCATACAGCATAATCTATCTTTTTCCAAATGAAATCTTCTATAGTTACAGATTCCAGGTCTTACTGGTTACAGCAGAGACAAAATGCGAACTTAACTCTAAAACACCATTACCATGATTATATCTCTTCGTATCTATTTGCTAATTTGCTTATTGTTCTATGCATATTGTTGTATCATGTTCATTGAAAATGATGCTATCTTATTTATTCAATTTTGATGTAGAGATATGGACCTTCCATATATTTGGTTAGTCAGGTTGAGGTGGATCTATTGACCGTAGTGAGCCACTGAAAGATCTTAAAATACAGAATAAGTCCAGGTGACCTGCAGTGACTTGAGTTCTTAAATTTTTTGTGACATTGCAGGTTTGTCGATCTGTCTAACATGGAACTTTGTGGCAGTTACCACAGCTTGGATTTATGGAGAGGGTGGGTTTTGAAGCTAGTCATTGTTGTTGTTCCTAGTACTGTTATTCTTTATAATGCGGCCTAAATGTGTCTTTTCCATTAGGTCCAACAATATGGTTTTTATCCATAATCTACCTCATAGTTGGGGTTCCTGGAGCTTACATGTTGTGGTATCGCCCCCTTTATCGTGCTATGAGGTACTTTCCCATGTTTATTCCTCATTAAGTTCATGCGGTCTAAAAGTTTTCTATTGTTTGTCAGATGTCCTTGGCTTTATCCAACAATTATTCTTAAATTTGGTGGTTGTTATGCGTTAGATTTCAGTTATTTTTGTGCTTCCTTTACAGGACTGAAAGTGCCCTGAAGTTTGGGTTGTTTTTCTTAACTTACCCGGTAAGCTCAGTGAAGGTCTTGTACAAATCTTCCTCGTGTGGGAGATGTTTTCAGTTATGCCTTATGTTTGCTCCTTCATTGTCTTCATTCAGGTTCACATTTGCTTTTGTGTCATTGCTGCAATTGCGCCTCCAGTTGTTTTCAAGGGAAAATCTCTGGCGTAAGTTTTCTCACATCATTTAGAGGATTTGACTGTCATATTGCTTTGATAGATCGTGTTGATGGGGAAAAAAATGAAAGTAGAAAGTTGAAAAATACTTCGCAGATCATTTACAAAAGAAGGTTGTGTTTAGGTTTAGTTAAATTTTCAACATATTGTGCAGCTGATACAGTTTTGTAGGATGAAATTAGTGGTCAGTTGACTCATCTCTGTCTGCTTGAGGCTTTTAATGTTAGCCTTCTATATTAGTAATGCTATCAGCTTTGTACTTAGCAACTGATCATGTTTTATGGTTTGATCATGTGAATAGAGGTATCTTACCCGCATTAGGCCTTCTCAACGGCAATTCTTTGGTTGGAGTAAGTATCAATTTGGAAGAACATTACGTTATAAGTTTTTTTGTGGATGCCCCGGGGTTGACTATATAACACTTAAATCTGGATATGCAGACTTTCTACTTCATTGGATTCGGGTGTTTCTGCTTGGAATCATTGTTGAGCATATGGGTTATTCAGGTTTGAAATCCTACTTCAACATCATTCCTCTCCCGGGACTTATGTTTCATATTGGTTCCTACTAAATACGCAACCTTCATTTGTTTCCCGATATGCAGCAAGTTTATATGTACTTCCGAGGCAGTGGCAAAGCTGCAGAGATGAAGCGTCAAGGCGGTCAAGCTGCAGCCAGGACCATGATGGACCTTTGAAATTGGACAATAGTACTCACACCAGTAGATGGACTCCACATTTGTATCTGCACACAAGATTTTGTGAAATAAAAAAGGTGGTGCATTGTGTGGAGATGTATATAGTTGATTCTTTTTACCTTTACATATAGGATGGAAAATGTACATGGCTTGATTATACTACTAATGTATCTGGTTCTGTACTTTAGATGCTTACCATCATATGTTTACAGTTGATGTTCTTTTGCATACTTCTAGTCCAAATCTTCAATAAAAGTATATCAGTTTATTTTACACAGAAACATACACCAGAAATGAATGGGAGGAATTCTAAGATTATTGTTACTCAAGCTTACATCTTTTATTGGTTGAGCTACACATTATTCTAGTATAATGGTAATCTTTAGTTAACTGTTCGTATTGAATAGAAGACGAGTTTATGTCAATGATATTATGACATCCATTCAAAATTTACTTATATTCATTCTAATGAAAAATTTGTCACCGTCACTTGATAAAATAGTTGAGCATCCACTCAAAAGTCGAGTGATTGTGATAATGAAATATTTACACTATCTTTTAGAACCATTTTGCTGACGTGGCATATTACATTCAAACAAAACTTAATGCAACTTAACTTAATTTATTTACAAAATTTTGTTATTTATAGTGTAAATAATAAATTAAAGATTAAGAAAATTGAATTGGGGGTTGGGGAACTGAACTGACGTGTCTCACGGATGAAAAAAAGGAAAAGAAGTGCACTTGAAACAAAGGTTCTTCAGGTTGAGGTTATGAGGAATTAATCTGAAATTTTAAGTTCATGTGGTTTTGTAAACCCTAAACCATCAAAATCTATTTGCTTCCAGAAGGAAAGCCACGACGACAGAGAAATGCTTCAGAGTTGCAGTTGCAGAGATTTAGGGCATGAAAGCTTCCAGATTTGCATCTTCTCCACATCAAGTAAGCTTCAAACTCTTTCCTCTCCGTTAAAAAATAGGGTTTTGCTGGGGTTTAGACTTAACAGCCCTATTCAAAATCTTGATTCGATCCTATACTCGCATGCCCTGAAGCTAATAAGTCCTTGTGGAGAGCCAAAGGTTTCTCCAAGGTTTAAACTTCAGTGCGTTTCCAGAGCATCTGGTGTACCCACCGAGAAAAATTCTTCAATTTATAAAAGTAAGGAAAAGAAGCATGCCCACCACTGGACTTCTACTGTGAGGTCTTTGGAGGGTGGTGGTGACATCGACAAAACCCTTAATTCGTTTGGCAAGTATTTGACCCCGAAAGAGCGGACTGTGGTTCTTAAATCACTGAGGGATTGGAAAATTGTTCTCCGGGTTTTCGAGTTTTTCTTTTCGCAGGAGGGATATGTTCCCGATGTGTATCACTATAATATTGTGTTTCGAGCACTGGGCAGAGCTCAGCAATGGGATGATCTGAGGCTCTATTGGGTTCGAATGGCAAAAGACGGTATTATGCCAACGAACCACACTTACGGGATCCTGGTGGATGTGTATGAGAAAGCTGGTTTTGTTAGAGAATCGCTCTTGTGGATTAAGCATATGAGGCAAAGGGGAGTTTTCCCAGATGCAATTATGCTGAACACCGTAGTTCGGGTCTTGAAAAATGCTGGAGAGTTTGATCGAGCTGATAAGTTCTATAAGAACTGGTGCAATGGGCGGGTTGATTTGGATGGTCTTGATTTTGATTCCATGGATGATTTCCAGGACAAATCTGGCTCAGAGCCAGTCAGTTTAAAGCATTTTTTGTTAACTGAGCTTTTCAAGACGGGTGGGAGGTCTCCTAGTTTGGGTTCACAAGAGACGGAGAACTCTGTGAAAAGGCCCCTGCCAACATCCACTTATAATACTTTGATTGATATGTATGGTAAGGCTGGGCGTTTGAAGGATGCAGCTGATGTGTTTGCTGAAATGTTGAAGTATGGGGTGGCGATGGATACTCTTACTTTCAACACTATGATCTATACTTGTGGAAGTAATGGGTATTTATGGGAGGCAGAAGCTTTGCTTAGTAAGATGGAAAAAAGGGGTCTGTCTCCTGATACAAAGACTTACAACATATTTTTATCTTTGTATGCTAATGTTGGGGATATTGATTCAGCCTTGAAGTGTTATTGGAGGATTCCGGAATTGGGCCTTTTTCCTGATGTTATGACCAGAAGAGCTATTCTTCATGCATTATGTGAGAGGAATATGATTCGGGAAGTTGATGTTGTGATTGAAGACATAGAGAAATCTAGTCTGGCTATTGATGAGTATTCTCTTCCTAGCATCATAAATATGTATCTTAAGGAAGGACTACTTGATAGAGCTAGGGACCTTCTCAAGAAATATCAGTTTTGTGGTAGCTTTTCTTCAAAGATGCGTGTTTCATTGATGAACACTTTTGCTGAAAAGGGTCTTTGGGCTGAAACTGAGTTAGTATTCTTCAGAAAAAGAGATTCCATTGAAAAAAAGAAGAGTGTGGTGGAATACAATGTTATGTTAAAAGCTTATGGTAAGGCAAAACTTTATGATAAAGCTTCTTCTCTCTTCAAAGAGATGAAAAAGCGGGGAACATGGCCAGATCAGTGCACTTACAGGTCTCTAATTCAAATGTTTGCTGGAGCTGATATGGTGGATCAAGCAATGGACCTTTTGGCAGAAATGCAAGAACTGGGATTTAAACCCGTCTGTCGTACGTATTCTACTGTCATTGCATGCTATGTGCGTCTCAACAAGCTTTCTGATGCAGTTGATGTCTTTCAAGAAATGGAGAGAGCTGGGGTAAAAGCGAATGAATTTGTTTATGGATCTTTAATTAATGGGCTTGCAGAATATGGTGAATTTGAAGAAGTTGTTCAATATTACAAAAAAATGGAAGAGTCTGGGATTTCAGCAAATAAGGTAGTGTTGACTTCCATGGTTAAGGCTTATGCCAGGTTAGGGTCCTTGGAAGGGGCAAAAGCTATCTATCAGAGGATGGAAGCTATGAGGGATGGTTTGGATGTTGTTGCATCAAATAGTATGATTGGACTCTTTGCAGATTTTGGGCTGGTATCTGAAGCCGAATTTGTTTTTGAAAAATTGAAGAAAAATGGCTTGGCAGACCATTATTCATTTACGATAATGATGCGACTTTACAAGACGATGAACATGTTTCATGAATTCAATAATACTGTCGAGGAGCTCAAAAAGTATGGCATACCATGGAACATTGTTTCTTTTAACCAGGCATTGGCCGGCTATGCTACAAGTGGGCAATTACGTGAGTGTGTTGAATTGTATCATGAGATGGTACCTCAAAAGCTTTTGCCTAATAATGCTACGATGAGAATATTAATTACTGTTATGAAGAAGGGAAATGTTCCAAGTGAAGTTGTGATGCAGCTAGAGTCAGCTTATATGGAAGGGAAACCTTATTCTAGTGAAGCCATCATTACTTCCATTTCCAATGCAGTGGGTCTGCATGATTTTGCACTGAGGTGCTGCGAAACTTTCATAAAAGCCGATGTGGTTCTTGATTCTTTTGCCTACAATGTTGCAATAAAGGCTTACGAGATGACGGGGGAAATTGACAAGGCTCTAAACATATACAAAAAAATGCAGGATTATGGCCTCAAACCAGACATTGTTACTTACATTAATGTGGCTGGTTGTTACGGGAAAGCTTGTATGGTTGAAGGTCTGAAGCGAATTTACAGCCTACTCAAATGTGGAGAGATTGATCCCAACAAAACGTTGTTCATGGCTGTTTGTGCTGCTTTAAAAGTTGCCAGGAGGAATGATCTTGTCTACATGGTAAAAAAACAGATGCAATATGCTTTTGAAGATGAGTCTCCAGATAAGGAAAGAACTGATGACGAGTTTGATGATGAGATAAATGACGAGTTTGATGATGAGTATGACGACGAGTCTGATGACGATTATGATGATTCAAGATTCTAGATCTTTAGTTTCAGGTTAGAACTGAAATGTCTAAGCTAGAAAATGGATTTTATACACACTGTATAGGTTGAGCATTTGTGCAAGCATCTCAGTTTGCATATGCATGTACTGTACAAATAATGTATTGATAGAATATTCTGACAAGTTGAGTTAGGAATTCTAGTAACATACTTGAAAAGTTTGGCTATTTACTATGTGCATGTGTCCAGTCCATACTAGGCTTGGTTATGCAATATCATTGACTCTCTGAGGAAGCAAATTGTGTTTGTAAATTTGCTTACATATATGGATTGGACACAAAAGAAGTGCAGGTGAATCATGAATGAATCCTAGTGTTATTGAGTATGAGAAATGTGGGTTGGTTTTTTGTTTGCCGGTACTAAAGCACCATGCTACTTCCTGGAGTTGAATAATTTGATTCCACAATTTCCAGATCTTGCACTTCATGAATTACCACAAACACACAAGGCCAGCAAATAGATTATCTGGGGTAAATTAGGTCTTGTCAGCTCATTTGACAACTTTTCCAACAAATAGAGTATCAGATATGCCAGGTTCGCACAACTCGGCCCACAATCTACACAATCCGGTTCATGACTCAAATGGACCACACACATGTTGGGTTCAATGTATTTTGAAGTTTTAAAATTATATTAAACTTTTTGAATACTCTGCATCAATCACATTTAGGGGGGCTCTCACACTTTTGAATTAAGTTTGTTTCACTTGCTTTCACATCGGAATTCAAGTACAACACATTAATTTCATATATACAAAATCTATTGAACGGCTTCATCAACAAGTGCCACTCCAAATTTGAGTTGAGTTATTTATAATTAGTTTTTAGTCATTCGTATTTACATATTCCAAATTGGACAGATACAAAATGAATGAATGGGAGATGATTTTCATAAAGCTAAAATAAAATCGTAAAGTTACAGGTAAATAATACCTACCAAACAGTTAGGTGACGAAAATTATCATTACTAATATCTAGATTTTAATTAATTTAGTGGATGAAGAAGTATATTGTGAAAGTTAATTATCATGTGTTGCAAACAATTTACGGCAGTTAAAATCTTGTAATTGTCAACAATATTTTTAAAAAATATATATTTAGAATCTTCTGAATTTGTAATTATAAGAAGAATTTGACGACACAAAGAGATAATACAATAACATCATCCTAATAATCACATTTTTAGTCAAAGCAAACAATTATTTTGAAATGAAAAAGTGCAACTTAAACAAGGGTTTTTAACATAGTATTTAACGAAATTTATTTGACAACTTGCTATCATTTAAAAACATTATGAAATGTGAGAAATGTCATGATACAAGTGGGGGACTCCTTTAATTTAAGGTCTATAGAGATTGAGAGTGACGTCAATATTAATATATAGAAATGGAAATACCCATTCCCATCCTGTACAACCAAAGCATAAACCATGTGATTCTGCTCTATATTATGTATTGTATTGTATGTTCCATCTGATATAGATCATTTACACATGTTTTACATTTTATTTCACGATTAATGTTTATAAACACACTAGGAACAATCGATTTTTATTATAAATAAATAATAGAGATAAATGTCAAATTGGTACACTCGAAAGTTTTAATCGTTCATTTTGGTACGAAAAAAACTTTACTGTTTAATTTGGTATGTGATTAAAATATAATAAATCAATTTAGTACATAGTTAACTATTAGTTAGTTTTTATATCATTCAAAAGTAATGACATGTATTTATATGAAATAATAATAACACAATTAACAACTAATTAATTAAAATTTATTTTGAGAACTAAAAATACATGTTCCACAAATAATAATAATTATACTTTACAATTTGAATTCGACTTTGTAGGCATCCATAATTCAATATGACCGTAAAGTAATCTGATCTGACCAGATCAATTTATCCTAAAAAATACGAATCAAATTAAATAAAACAAATTTATTTTTTTTATAAAACTTACTTGTGTAAAAAAATTATGTAAATCGGTTTGATTGCATGCCAAAATTAAAAAGAAATTGACTCTTATCTCATAAACAATATTAAAAGAAAAAACAAGAGAGCTAACGGCTTTCATCTCATCAATCAATTCAGTGTGCCGTACGTTAACCGATGGTTCCAACTGGCAGCTGCCACTTGCCGAGCCCCATTAATTCCCCTACCGGTATCAATCCCATCCCGCTACCCCACAACGGCCCGATCTCTTTAAGCCAGCTGCACCTGCACCACCGGCTCTTCCATTTACATGCTCTCACACGTGCCAACATTCTACGGGTCGGTCAAAATCTTCAATGTTAACAGCTACTGCCTCATAAATATCCAACCATCTGGTTTCAAGGCAGTAACAAAAGCTGCTCGATCTTTAACCCCCGCCCCTCCCTCTCCTCCATGCATATATAAATCCCCACAACCCTTCTCTAACACTAACAGACCCCAAAGTGATCAAAATGGTGTTCTACTGTTTTCTAGTAGACCAGACGCGGAAGATCCGGAGCAGCAAGCCCTGGGCCGGCACGTGCTCGCGCTGCGGCGGAGGAGCCAGCGTCGCCGATATGAAGACTGCCACCAGATTCTGTTCTGTTCCCTTCTACTGGAAATCTTGGAGAGCTATCATCTGTACCTTCTGCGGTGCGGTTCTTCGATCTTACCGATAGTCTCTCGTTTTAATTCATTAGCTAAAGATTGGCCGGCGATTCAGAGACAAACAAACTAGCAAGTTGCTCGTTGTTGCCTCCACGGACGGACGGAAGGACGGAGTCTCCGGTGATATATACAACATTGGTTTGTGCGTTTGTTTGTGGCCAAAAAAATAATTTTGCCTTCGACATTGATGAGATATATGTATACATGTGAATATTTATGTACTCGGTTGGACTTAGCTCGTATATGTAATCATATATTTGGAATAAATTAAACGAGTGGTACTAATCACATCATCTCCTTGTGTTGTGTGCATCACCAAAGAAAAAAAAAAGTAATTACTAATTAATTGAGTACTATTCATGAGCATGAATATGAAGGGAGGTTTTGGTTTGGCGTTGAGTAATTTCAAATAATTGGCATAAAATGAATATGATGGAATTGAGGTGTGTAGGTGGCAAGTACTGGTTTGGTTTGATATGGTATGGTTAATTATGTTCAACCAGATTGCGACAGAGCCATTACGTACTAATTGGCATGTGATGGGGCTGGGAATCTGAAAATGCACTAATTAATTAATGCTCACATCTAACTCTTATATCATTTATCATGTGTAAAGTAAAATTTTATAATCTGAAATTGTACTAAGGTTTTTAGTCAACAACATCCGCAAAAACTTCTACAATTTCACAGTACAATATAACATTATATAATTGGGTAACCTTATCAAAAAATAAGGTCAATTCAATATGTAATTTTATGAGGACAAAAATACAATTTACGTGTTATCTGTCATCTTTAAAGAAAACAAAAAATCGCACAAGAAATATTGAGTTCCTATATGAATCAACCCCCCAAAGGAGCTTTATAGGAACTTGTCTTCTTCAAGTCGTAACCTTATACATTTTTACCATACAATCTACTGTCATTCTTCTTTATAAAAAAATTATGTGGCACATTCTATAAGGAGGCACTGGTTTTCCCAATCAAACATTAAATAATTTACGACCATCATCGGTGCAAATGACTTAAGACGCTTATTTTTCTGAATGTCTCAGATTCGAGCATCGGTTCACAAAAATTCTTACCGGAGTTTGACCATCACATTAATCAACGTTGAATCTGAATCCAACAATTCATACTTATTCTACTAAACATCAATCTTATGTCTCATCCTCAATGGTTGGAGTGTATCAATAAAATTTAAATCTCCTGATGTATAATTAGTTCAACATTTACTCATTGAATAAGCAAGTGAAGAGCAGAGAGTCTGAAATGCAAAATAGTAGAAATTGGCAGCTGTTTACAGTTGCTGACTTGCTGTTACTGGTAGGTTCTTTACATTAAATGGTTGAAAGGAACAAAGTGCTAGACATTGACATTGGAAAAGGATTACAGCCTTCAACATTAATTTATTATGTTGTACCCTACTACTACTACTTGGTCCATATTGTGCAATTTGATTCAATTAGTTGCACAGACAAATTTTCTAACTTAACACCTAAGGTTTCTATGTTTTGCTTCAATAACTTAAGAGCTAAGGTCCCTTGCAAAATTAATTTCATCATAATTCAAACATGGATCTGTTTTCTCTACAATTTTTTTCTTTAAACTTCAATTTTTCTGGTGACTGTGAAGAGGATTAATAATGAAGACATGTTTTATTTAGGGCTCCAAGCATCTCTTGTGAGTGACAATGTCAAGATTTCACCATAGCTTTGGAGCTATATATGTGCATATGATTACTTAGTTACTTTTGTATAGAAAATAGAAGAGAAACCAAACCTGCAAATGCAGAGTGGGTCAAGGTGAGTGAGCATAATTGTCCTTTTTAGCCAACTGTGTAGCCTGTGACCTACTTTTGTTTTTTTTGTTTTTTTTTGAAGCATATGACCTACATGAATTTTAATGAAGGATAGCAACACTGACATTTGGTAGACAGTTTCTTCTGCAAACCCACATAAACACACATGTTATGTACACCATATATTTGAGATAGTTATAGCCACTTAAAAACTTGATCTTTTTATCATCCAGGTGTAATATTAATGTTGTATGAATATATGATATTGGTGAATGTTATGGATGATTAAGACTGTGTGGGAATATCCCACGAATATAAATTAGTAAGGTTTATATTTGAGTTTGTCTCGCAAGTTGACAAATTTCTTGAGATTGCAATATGCCTCTCAATTATTAGATTGACTCCTTGATATCGTATAATTGGTAAATAAGTTCTACTTTATCTTTCTCATTATTTTTCCTCGTTAATAAGTCTCATACTTTTATGGAGCTACCTACGATTGTGGATATCCCATTGAAGGATGTCCATAAACAAGATCTATTAGGATTGAGTTTAATTTTGTCTCTTGGCATTTCATCAAGTGTCAAAAAAAAATATGTATATAACACCATTGATATCGGTTATCACATCGTTGAACCTCATTAGAACTCCTCAAAAATTCATAAATAAAATTTTCTTCAGCTTGGAGCAGTTGCTACAAGCTCGGAAGAGGAAATTACGGAGCACATTCAGATTCTAAACGTAAAATCGCTTCAGTAGTCTCGCCAATTGAAGTTGACTATCTCCGCCCATGCCTTGGTTTCGGTCATCTTTTTCGGCCTCCTCATTCTCATTTTCTTTTCATTCTCCCTTTTTTGTCTTATTTTTAAGGCATTTTAGGGCATGAGTTCATTTGTATTCACTTCATTGAAGTTTTTTTGCTCTTGTCACTTGTACTTTATTTTTTCTTTCGAATTTATTAATAAAATACCGCTTGCCGATAAAAAAATAATAAAAATAAAATAAAATTTCTCCCGTCGTCAAATAAAATCCTCCCATATTCTGTTATTTGTGTAGAGCCCAAAAAAAAAAAATCGATTTTATAGACGTGACCAAACCCAATGGGTCATCCTAAAATTCAAAAGGTTCGAACCCAATCATTCTATCTGGTATCAACGGTCTTAATTTGGTCTCTGTTTGTTTTCCTTTAATTTTAAAAGCGCAAAAAAAATACGACGACGTATTGGGCATAAGGTTCTCCAACTCCTCTCAAAACTTCTTAAATCTTAAACCCTAGACTCTGAACCCACTAGGGTTTAACACAGAATATTGTCTCCAAACAAAACCTCTGTCCCCAAACAGACTACTATTTATAAAACCTGCCATGAAATTCCGATACTCTCTTCTTCCTCTGACCTCATTTCTGCTCCTGCAATCCCGTATTTTTCGCTTCTTTGGAGATGGTACTGTCTCTCTCTAAACCCACCTCTGTAGAAGACCTCTCTGAACCGTCAAAGCTCAAGAACTCGGTTGACCGACCTGACTATTCCGACCCCAAGACCAGCGACGCGTCCTTGGCCGATTCTTTCTTTGATTTCGAGTCTATAAACGAATGGTTTCAAGATAATCCCACCAAGACGAATCCAGATAGCATCGACATAATTGAATTCGGAGCTCTTGAGATGGCTGAGGAATGCGATGCTGTTCCTGTTGAAAATCCAGAAAGGGTCGATGCCGATTATGGTGCAATTGGTGTAGTTGCGATGGCTGAAGATGAGTCTGGTGGATGGTTTCTTGCTGAGGACCCAGTTGTTACGACTGAGTTGGAGCTAATTGTTGATGGCTCTGTTGACGAGCTGAAGGTGGAAGCAGAGGAGAGCGAGAAGTTGGGGAAATTAAGCTTATCGATTGCGAAAGATTTGGGGAAGGTTAGTTTGACCGGGGAGACTGAAAGTTGTGGTCTTGTGGATGGAAATGATTCGAAGACAAAGGTGGTCGGTGACGATGAAGATGACAGTGTGAGTGTTTCCAGGCCAGAGACCACAGGTTCTTCTTCATCGTCAGCGTCTTCTAGTGAGAGTAGTTCGGAGTCTGAGAGCACTTCTTCCAGCAACGATGAAGATGAAAGTGATAGTGATGATGACAATGGTGAGGCTGTACACAAGAAGATGGAGGGGAATAAAAAGGAGAATGTGGAAACGGAGATTGAAGAAGGTGAGATAATGGAGGCTGATGGGAGGTTGATGGTTAGTAGGGATGATGATGAAGAAGATGACGATGATCATGATGATGTTGATGTTGATAACATGGTAACTTGGAGTGATGTTGATGAAGAAGATGACGGTGGTGCTGCTGCAAAACCTATTAGATCAAAGAATGAACTTGCTGTAAGTAATTATGGCTTTGATGATTATTTGTTGATTAAATTAGTTTTATTTGTTCACGTAGTTCAGCCATTTTGCTTTGAAGTTGTGAAATTTGACAGGGCTTATCTTTCAAGTGTATTGTCTTATTTTCAAAGAAATTTGTGAAATTCTCATTAAGTAAATTAAGGTCTGGACGTGGACTAGCTTTAGCTAGCCTGATTATATAGTGATGTGTGCTGATGTTTAATCTTCTTATTGTAGTATTGGTAGACAGGGCCGTCTCAATCATTTTGGGGGCCCTGTGCTAAAATGAAAAAATTGGGCCTTTAAAAGTTTGATATAAAAGAAGACAATTTTTGCGCGATTAAACGAAACTTTTATTACAATTAATAAAAATTCGTACAGTAAAAGTTTCACTTGAAAAGTGCCATTCTCGTAGCATTCTTTAAAGAAAAATCTTCAATCAAATCTTCATACTTAATATTCTCCAAAATCTCATTCTCAATTGCTATCAAAGCTAATCCATTAAGTCTTTCTTGTGTCATCGTAGAGCGTAAATACGACTTCAACAACTTCAATTTCGAAAAACTTCTTTCTGCAGATGCAACAGTTACAGGAATAGTCAGTAAAATTCTATATGCTATAATTGCATTAGGAAAACAATCTAAATGTTTTAGAAATTTTAAAATATCAGTAGGTCCCATGATCCTTTCTTTGGGCAAGAAATTTTGGAGCAACTTTAACTCCACATATAATTCATTTCCATCAATATCAGATTGCTCGTCTTTCTTAAGTGCAGCTTCAAGAATACTACAACAAGATTTTATTTTCATATCATCTAACGAATGCAACTTGGTAGAAGTGAACAAAAAACCAAAAATATTTTCATATGATTTGTATTGTTCAAATCTCCTACCAAGTGAACCAAATGCTTCATCAACAAGGTATAGAAAATAATTAATCCTAAATGATTCCTCTGCAGTTACTAAAGATATATCATCTGAACTTTCATCAAAATGTTTTTTTCTTCGAATCACACGTCTTTGAGGAAATATTGGATCAATATCAATTTCATTGGCAATTTCCCTTGCAGTTTTCAAGGCATTTGAAAAACCAGTTGCTCTATACTCCTCAAAAAAAGAAATCAAACCTTTTACTTGTTCAATGGCAACATCAATAATCATATCTTTTGATTGTAAATGTTTGCTAACCACATTCACTGCATATAACATTTCATACCAAATGACTATTGCTACTAAAAACTCAAAATCACCAAGCTCATTTTCTGCTAAAGATTTAGCTTCACTTCTTATTTTGGAATCATTATCACTTTCAGCTACTTGAAGTAAAGCTTCTCGTATTTCCAAAATTTGAAATCTAATAGCTTTAACACTCTCAACACGACTCTCCCAACGAGTTGATGACAAGGATTTTAGAGTTAAACCTTTTACATTGTCTTTCAAAATTTGCCATCTCTTAGTAGAATTAGCAAATATTGTGTATATGCGTTGTATGACTCCAAAAAAATCTCTAGCTTTACCGCATGTGTTGGCCATGTCACATAATGTCAGGTTAAGACTATGACAACCACAAGGAGTATAAAAAGCTCTAGGATTTATATCTAATAATTTTTTTTGCACTCCTTGATGTTTTCCTTTCATATTTGATCCATTGTCATAACCTTGTCCTCGCACATTATCCATATTAAGATCAAGGCACTTTAACTCATTTTGCAAAACATCGAAAAGTCCCTGGCCAGTTGTATCATCTACATTCAAGAATCCTAAAAACGATTCCTCAATACTAACGGAATTCGAAGAGACATCCACATATCTTATTATTAAAGACATTTGTTCTTGGTGACTTGTATCGGGAGTACAATCAAGTATCACAGAAAAATACTTTGCATGCTTTATTTTTTCAATAATTTCACGTTTAATTGCAGATGCAAGCATAATTATCAACTCATTTTGAATCGTATGACCAAGATAATGAATATGAATGTTATCATTTGTAATACGTTGAACATGCTCTTGAATAACAGGATCAAACTCAGCCAACATTTCAATCAAACCTAAGAAATTCCCGTTGCTCTTTTGGTACAATCTTCCATTAGTACCACGAAACGCTAGATTATGTTTTCCAAGAAATTTCACAATTGAAATAATTCTTAACAATACTTTTTTCCAGTGTTCTTTCTCTTTCTCAAGTTGTTTTTGTGCCACTTTATCAATAGTTTGATTCTTTTGGAATCTCAAACGCAACTCATACCAAGTAGCCATATTTTGTAAATGTTCCATACATGTCTCATGCTCTTTAAGTCTAACACTAAGATGCCCCCAATCCCCATAACCCTCATTAGCTAATAGAGATTTTCTACACCCTTTTTTAAATATTTTACAACAAAAACAGAATACTTTATCAAGCTCTTTCGAATACACAAGCCAATCTCTATCACATTTCTCCCCATTAGGTAAAACTCTAGTATAATATGAAGTAGAAAATCGTCTAGAAAATTTATCTTTAGGTCCTTTTTGAATAGACAAATCTCTTTTAGGACCTTTTACCACCAAAATATCAATCATTTTAGAATCAAGAGCATCCCAATTTCTTGGATCAAATATATCAAGCAAATGAAAAGTACAATCAACATTAACATCACAATCAACATTAACATCACCAATACTAATATCATCAATGTTATCACAATTCTCATCAATGCTATTTTGAGTATCAAGTAAATCGATAATATCGCAAACATTAGGATCAATGACATTATGAGCATCTACATTACCATCAACAATATTAGCACTATCAACATTATTCTCATCCACATTTTGATTTTCATGTTCAGAAGAATTTTGTGGTTCTTTTATAATAAATTTATCAAGTGCTCCTCTTTGGGATTGAGTTAACTCTTCGATTTTTTTTTCTTTTTACGTTTTTCATATCCAGACTCATATTTCCTACTTCTAGGAAACATATTTATAAAACACCAAATTTAAGAAAAATACAAGTAACTATTAAAAGAGCGACAAAACCTGATTTCAAATGATTCTTCACTGTTTGCCCCAAATAAAAATTCGTCAAATTTTCAACGGCCCTGTCAATCATAAAAATAAAATTAATCATAAATAGCTACTAATATTTTTTTTTTAAACATTGTTTGCCGTTAAAAACAAAACTTAAAAACTATATAATTTCTGTCAAAAAAGAACTAATAGCCTTAATGCCTAATACAGTGATGCTTAATGCCTAATACACTGATGCTTAATGCCTTATATCTAATGACTAATATAATGTAAAGTTATAAACTATTAAACTAATACATCACAATTTTCACAAATTAACAACAAAACTATTCCATAAATGATTTAAAGTATTAAAAAATGGAAAAAAAATAGAAACAGTAAAGTGATTGATTGATAGTTACTTGAGAAAAAATTGCAAAGCTGCCAAATGAGACTGTTGACGTCTGTGTACTCTTCCAGCCTTCTTGTCCTTGCTAAGACTAAGAGTAGAGTATGATTTGATTGATTTCTGAATCTCTGACTTTGCTGTGTCTGTTTTAGAGAGATAGGAGCGCAGGGTTTCTGTAGAAATTACTGAGAGTGATTGATGAAAAGTGAGTGGTACAAATTTATAGTATTTTTTTAAGTAATAAATTTTGTGGACGTTATTTATTGAACAAACAAATGACCGTTTATCACTTTATCTTCTTATCTTTACATCTGACCAATTAAATAAAAGCTATTTTTTATTAATTACAACTATCAGAAAAATAAAAAGTGGGGCCCTCCATTTATTGGGGGCCCTGTGCAGTTGAACAGACTGCACTTGCCTATCTACGGGCCTGTTGGTAGACTTGTAGAAAACCTGGGTGATAATGATGTTGAAGAAAAATGACTGGGAAAATGACTATATGATAAGCTGTTTCTTCACCAAAAGAGAGCAATGATTATAACTTATATGTCTCTTCTACATAAACTAGAAGAATGGACTGTTAGAATTTAGAGTAGACAATGCATTTTTGTGTTGAATTGGGGCATAAATGGGTATTTTAATAGTAGCTGTTTATAGGATACATTTTGGTAGCGTTCGAATTAGAATTTTGGTCAAGGAATGACAGCCAAGAATTGGAATGGGAATGTGATTCTTGTTGTGTATGTTTGGATCAAGGCTTTTTTGTCATGAAAAATCACTCTGTATTCCCATTCCCATTCTTGATTCGATTCACATTCCGGAAATTTTACTCCAAAGAGTGCCTTTATGGTTTGGGTGTTGTGAACCTATCCTCTTATTAGACGGCAGGTGATAGTCTCCTGAGCTCCTTGCCTTCTGTGCTTCCATTACACCTCTGAAGGATACATGTTTCATCAGACAGGCCTAGTTTGCTTTAAATTTTCTTTGTGATTGATCAATTAGTCGCCAAGACGACTTATGGGCTATTCTTAGGAGCTGATAAATTTCTTGGAATTTCAGGATCTCCCCCCAGTTCCTCCTGTGGACGTGGTCTTGCAGCCAAGTCATCAAATGCTGCCTGTTGGAGTTGTATTATCGGTAAGATTCCAGAAAACTGGGACTATGGATGATTCTGATTGAGAAAGACATAACATTAAGCAATAAGCACTACCGGTCCCTGAAATTGCAATGCTTTATTAGTTGTTTGGTCCTTCTTAAGTTGTGTACTGGTTTTCAACAGTAATATCTTGATCAGTTTGGTGATATTGGTTGTGACTTTGCAGATAATAGGTGCCAAAGTCATTGTAGAAGGGCTGGAGAAGCACAACCCTCTAAGTGAGGGCTCTATCCTCTGGATAGCTGAAAAAAGATCTCCACTGGGGTTGATAGATGAAATCTTTGGCCCGGTCAAAAACCCTTACTATGTGGTGAGATACAACTCAGAAAGTGAAGTCCCTGCTGAACTCCAAGATGGCTCTCTGATCTCTTTTGTTCCAGAATTTGTTGATCATGTGCTCAATGATAAGAATCTCTACCAGAAAGGGTATGACGCATCTGGTGATAATGATGAAGAGGTGTCAGATGAGGCAGAATTTTCGGATGATGAGAAAGAGGCTGAGTACAAGAGACTGCAAAAAATGTCGAAGAGGGGCTCGAATGACCAGAATCTTGGTAACGGTAAAAATAGTAGAAAGAAGGGTAAAAATAAAAACAGAGATGAGCAATGGAAAAATACTAAGCCTTCAGGCCAGCAACCAAACATGGGTGCCAGTCAGCTTCCTCCTGATCAAAACCAGCACCATATTCCTCCAGCTGCTTCGGCACATGATCATGGTAACAGCTCCTCTTTCAGACAGGTCCCCACTGGTGGAACTGGTACGAATCCCTCATTTCCACAGAATATGCAGGCTGGAGGTTTTGCTCCAATTCCAAATGGAACATGGAATAATGGGATGCAATATCAGCAGCCACAGGGTAATAGCTTTGCCAATGGATTTCCAGCTGAATCGATGCCATGGCTTTTGCAGAATCTTTTGCAGAATCCTTATCAAATGCCTATGCAAAACAGAATGCCATTTCAGCAGCAGTTTGATTCTACTCAGAGGCCTACTGGTGGTCAGCCCTTCTTTTTTCCAGGATCTGCATGTGCACCTTGGACAGGGTTTGTCGGTCAAAATGGCTTCAACCAAACACCGTTTGGGATGGGTTTTCAAGGCCAGCAACTTCCCCCACCCACAAATGCAGGTCAAGTGATGATGCCAAATGGAGTTCAAATGGGACAGAATCATAATTTTCGACCACCTGTCATTCCAGGAAGCGATGAAGCACCCCAGCAATTTAATCAGGGTGCATCATCTGGTCGTGGTCGAGGGAGGAAGCCATATCATCGTGGTGTTGGCCGTTTTGCAGGTGGAAGAGGGCGACATCAATCCAAATGAGAGGAGCTGATGAAATTGTAGGCATTCTTGAAGTACTTTGTGAAACTATATCTTTTGTGTTTAATGACTGAAATATGACTTGCCTCATTTTTGTTAGACATTAGTAGGCAGGCAAAAGTTTTTTTTGCATTGTAGAACAAAATATGTCAGATTGTTGCAATTTGAGATGACAAGGTTTATGAAACATGTTGAGAATCAATCCTTAAACATAATTATACAATTTATACTTGTCTCATCACATCTGAATTGATGATTTGGCTGATTTGAAATTGATACATTTGTTGTAATTTTATCATGCATAAAAATATTGACACAGGAGGCTCGGGGAGCCATAGAACATATTGTTTGTTTCTCGTGTACTTGTTTGCCACTACACACATTGAATGCCAAAATACTGGACATTCTTGTATCATCCAAAGCCTTATAAATTAACTTCAAATAAGCATACTAAATGATATGCAACTAAGTAATTGATTACGCAGACAGTACTCAAATATTGATGAAACTAAATAAATAACTGGATTTGCAAGTTGTTACACCAATCAATGAGAACTACAATGGAACTCACAGACAGGGACTTCAAGTCTTACATTTGGAGGGAAATGTTAACAAAAGATTTCTCTAGGAATTTGGGTGGTGCCTTTTTTTGGATATGAAATGAGGGGTGGGATTTAGAAAAGCAATAATCAGAGTAAATAAGCGCCCGAGGATAAATGGGAAATGTCATGGTTAAAGGGGGGCAATGGTAATAAATTAAGTTCTTGCATTCCTTGTGAAGTCGGTGCAAATCTGGCAGCTGCAATCTGAGAAGCGACAGATTTCACACCCAAAGCATACGCAGGAAGTGCAGCCCTTACATGTAGGAGACCGACAGCAACCCCTGTAAACTCTGCGACTAGCTCGTTCTTCATCATCATCACATGTTACCCTAAACACAACCATTAGACAGAAATCAATATAGAATCATTAAACATGTAATCCAACTACAAGGCTGCAGCTAATATGTGTGCATGCATGAATTTATGCATGTGAAAGACTGTTACTTCTACCAATTAATGCCATACACAGGTCAGCATGGGAATATATTCAACAGAAAGATTCAAATCTAGTGGACATCAGGTTTCAATAGAATAAGAGAAAAGAATCTCCACAAGTGGTAGTCTAGTAGATACCTAAACAATGACCTCATTTACCATCATTACCATTGTTTTAATACTCTTCAAATACTTCAACTTCAGCATGTATCTAACTCTGGCTATCCCTCCCAACTTTATCTTAAATGCTATCTTCTATTTCAAGTTAACAGTAGTCTGTCCATCCCTTACAAATAAACTCCAAAATTTCATCTCCCAACCAGCTACACCTAACTATTATAAATATAGTTCCTTCTTAAGCGCCTATTTTTTATGAAAATGTACAAAATAATCAACAATATAAAGTTTGCAATCAACTTATTATTACCACATGCTGTACAATGTTCAGCTCTTGTAACACATTAGCAGCAAGATATTCAGGCTTGTCATTCTGACATTCAACAGCAATCAACTTACTAAGGATACAAACAGATGAATACCTCTGTTTTTTAATGATTCAGTGTTCATATCCCTGGAATATCATCTACATTGCAGAATGCAGAAGTGACCCCACAAAAACAATTTTCTTTCAACACAATATTTTGAAAATAAACACCATACTATTAAACTTTTCCACTTATAAAGCTAGCATCTTCAGAAAGATCTGGCAACTGATTTCTAGCATAATGATAAGTACATTACACAAATTACTAAAAAAGTGCTCTCTAAGCTTCACTTCAGCCACAACCTACAAAATAGCTCTAGCAATGTGCGAGCAGAAATGTCAGATACAAAGTTCCTACAAGCTATCAAAATTATATGTTAGATTTTTTTTTTTTCGCGACATTGAAAATTCAACACTAGTAGCAATACAGGAACGGAACAACTGAATTCAGTTGAGCCCCACTAAATGTAAAAAAATAATTAATGTCATGGATACAATGAATTAGTTTACATGTAATTACTAATTCCATATGTAGTTGATAACTAGGCATAAGGGAAAACTTACTTGTCATATGGGAGATCAGCGCATTTCCAGTTTGAATCTGCCAAAGCATCATGGTGAATTCTACATTCCTCTTCGGTACGAAGACGAAACCTGCGCTCCTTGTTACAATTACTACAGCGAACAAACTCATCACGGTGACAAACACGACCATTTTGAGATCTTTTAGACCCATTGGCATGCTTTGATGCCTGGTTGTAGTATTTCAGCAGTACCGTCTTTGACAATGGGACCTTCTCCCCATTAGCTATGACCCAAACATTGTTCTTCCATTTTCTAGCAGTCTCTCTTCCAGAATGCTTTTCAAATGCAGCCGGGGTCAACTTATCTAGTCAAAACATTTACCAAACACAATTGAAGATGCCATGAGAATGTTAAATTCACCTTGAAAAAAATATGAGATTTGATTTTCAAAATAATACACATGAAATGAAACAAATAAATCCTAACCAGGTATAAACATACAGCTGTAATCTTTTTTGCAAGAATGACCAATTTACTAAAATATAGTTCCAGCAAACTAATCACCCATGAAAATGCCAAACATCCACGCCCGTAAAATATTGGCATAATGTGGGACAACCCATTATTTTGTGGCTAAACCATCAATTGGACTTCCTATTTTCTCTTCAAGGGAATGGCCAGTTTTGAGTATAATGAAAACAAGAAAGAAGGATACAAAAAGATGTAAAAGTTTGAAGTACTGGGAAGTACAAAAGGATTAAAGATTTTTTCTCCTTTCTTGGTTTTAAAAATAGCATGTTCACTGTATAGGGAGGTTTCATTTCCATGTATTTTCTGTAAAAGATTACTTCATTATCAACCTTCCAAACATACTTAATCCCTCTTGAATAAGCTACTTAAGATAAATTTCCAAAACAATCTTTGAGGCTTTCTGATATGATGGCATTTTGTGGAAAGCCTTGAATGTTGGATCCTTGACAATATCAAGCACTTCTACTCGGATCACCAGTTATAAGGAAAGGTAGTTCTAAGCTATGATATCAAATACTTTCTAGAACTAAGACAATAGACTAACCAAAAGACATGCACACACACAATCATAAAAAGGCAGAATTCAAACTTTTCACATGCATGCTTTATCAATATTGTAAAACAAATCCAACGTTGGATCATTGGATGGGAATTACCATGGCTTAGTCACAAAATACTCAACCTAACTTTTCAACACTAAGGTTGTGATACAACTATCATCCAAAAAAAGAAAAAAACAACAGGAAAAATATAGCACCATTTTATCAGCTGCTCTGTCAAGCATAAAGAACAGAACTTTAGCAAATATCAAACCTCAAAAAACAAGTCTAAGAATTGCAAAAAATGACAACAATGTAGGTCTTCCTTTGTTGAAAACCAGACAAAGATGAGTGCTATAACAAAAACCAAGCCGTGCTTCAACCTAAAAGCGGCCACCCCAAGCCAGAGATGCACATACACATATACATATGCTGATATGCATTGCTTGTTAGCAACATAAAGAAGAGAGCTCAGTCATTGAGACACAACCATATACACTCAAAAGTGTGACAAACTCGCAAAGCAGATTACACAAGCACACCACACTCATCAACTTTTGAACTCAAAACACTCATCCAACATGCATAACAATCAAAACCCACTTCCCAAAAAAATCGAAGTAGCTAGATGGAGAAAGTGAGAAAAAAGATGAAAAAAGAAAGAGACCTTCCTGACAACCAGGTGTGCATTCACAGGTGATTTCGAGGTCACCATTAATGAAAACCCTAAGCCGGCCAACAGCATCACCGTATCTATGGCTAGTACACCCACACATCACCTCAACATAGTCCTCACCTCTCCTCAGCCCACTCACCTCCCTCATCTCCTCATCGCTAAAAACCACCACCAACCCACCTTCCCTCTCCAACCCATTTTCCATGTTCGCTTCTTTCTCCAAACAACCCACCAAATTGCTCCGCCGAAAATCGGAGCCGAATCAATAAAATCGCACCTTTTTCTCTAATCAAATCAAGGGAAGCAGAAGCGAGCGTGCCTCTTTCCGAGAGAGTGAATGGGGATGAGTTATTGGGTGTTTAAAAGAGGAAAAAACCCAGAAGCCAGAAAAAGCTCAACGAACACGCATATCCACGGCTCGTTCCGAGAGATCTGGTGGAGGAAACGTTGAAAGTTATTTTAGAGAGAGAAAGTGATTGGGGTTGGGTTGGTGTTGTTGGGGATGTAAATGAGCTGGCCAGAGAGAGCCGAAAACAAAAAGCCTTATAGGGGTTGGGGCTGGGAGGTGCTATTGCTCTACTTGCATGACGTGACATAAGCTAGAGATGAAGAAGAGAGAGATGGGTCAGTCTCAGTCTCTCGTAGAGAGAGAGAGAGAGGCTCAAAGCTTAGACCTTTGGCTTTTTGGGTTTATGGGAAAATCTCAAAAATCCCTCTCATGGGGAGGGGACGAGGTTTTTTGGTAACTGTACTCTTTTGATTCATTTTTATACTTCCACAGTGCCATAAAAATATGATATTTTTTAAACACAAAGAAATGTGAAATGAAATTGTTGTACATTTTTGGTTGGTGGGTGTGGGTCGGTTTGTCACATTAGCTAGCCATGCTAGTTTAGCTCTTTATTGGTTTCAAAGATCATAGAGCCGTGAGTGACCAAATGGTTGCAACTTTGTAGCAAAATCGTGTTTTGGCAATGACATGTCATTAGTTTTTGGGTGACAAAAGCCAGCCTGTGATTGTAAAGCTTTCGCCATTTACAACTTGGTACAAACTACTAAGCTTTTGGTCATATGGATATGGCCCATCATATTATTTCATTAATTTGTGTCCATTTCCATTTCCAAGAATTCATTTTTCCAACACAACTAATACTATTCAAATTAACATTTCAAATGCATAACTATACCTTCGTTATTAGCTTAATTTAATTGATTCTCATAATGAAAATTAGTTTACAATCTAGCTAAAGTTGTACAATATTGTTTAATATAAGCACAAGTTGATGCTAAGCATCAAATTATAGATAGAGGTAGCTATTATTTAAAACCTTTAATACAGTGGACGTAGAACTGAAAAAAATATTAGTGTTTGCTAGTTTTTATAATGTTAAAATGGAATGACATCACATATACTCGAATGCATATAAATTTATGCAAGTTGGATACAGGCTTTTTTATTTTATTTTTGTTCTAAAACAGGCCACATATGATATGTTAGAATAGTAGAGAAGATCCAAATTAGTGGCCTCTTTTTGTGTGTCCAATTAAGCCCTCTTTTAGGCTTTGTGTATTGTATTGTACACCACTTGATTTTTCTTGTGGTTCTCTGTCTTATTGCATTATATAATTGGGCTACTGGGCATGCTAAACCCTAGGGCTTTCCACTTGTAGAAAGGCATGAATCACTTGCCAATTACAATAGTCAAATACGCACCATTAATCCAATATGGTTATATATGGGATGATATTGTAGCTAATTAATTTAAGGTCTATATCTTCACAATTTGACACAAACATGCATGCACCTTAATTAGTGCATTACTTGACTTTGGTTCTATGATTTTGAACAAGATACTTTGTATTCTCAGCTACTTTTTCAGAACCAGCATGCAACTACTACATTATCTATCTAGTTGAATGTACTGCAGGTTCTTGAAGCACAACATAATAGCACATGCATGCTTTTTCCATCTAGATACTGTACCTTAAAACCATGGAGAATATCGATCCCATGATATATATATATATATTGGAAGGAACTGCAACATTAAACTACTTAAACTGTTTATATTGTTATATTTACATAGCTTCTTAATTAAACTGTTTATTGTAATGTCCACAAATGAGCAAAGAAATGAACCTTTCAAGCCTCTTTTTGCATGCAGCTAATTTCACGGTTTAGTGAGATTTACCAATTACGGCACATTTCCATGCATATATAGTCACCCATTTTGTAATAACTTATTTGAGGTTTGGCATATAAATATGTAACAGAGGTTGCTTGCAAATTCGATAAAAACATTGGATTCTTCTTTGGGTGTTGGCCAGCCACCTACCAATTTTTGAAATACACGTATATATATAGGTATAATGTCAGAAATCTTTTGCAACTCATCGCTACGTTATTCTTTTGCTAAAATACTATATACATATAAATTGTTTGTTGGTCACCAACCCTTCACTTTTCCTTTTTTTTTTAACCCGTAGAATCCAATAAAGACTTGGGACATTGAGCTAGTTCAAAGAAAAATCTATATTAGGAAAACTGTTACTCTTATACGTTATTTCATTATTTGTTCTGTTGTTGACCTTTTCTTATCAAAAGTAAATTTTATACATACATACATATATATTTATATGCCGGAAACACAATATATATTAAAAGCAACGAAAACTGCATTCGAGAAAACTATATACATATCGACAAAAGGATGATGCATCTTGACCGAGTAATCTAAAAACAATTAAATTGGTTTTCCTAGGAATGAGCCCATAAACAACTTTACGGATAAGATACTCGTTATCCTTGTAATCGTTAATCAAAGAAGTTCAATGATGTGTTCTATCGTAACCCCAATTTTTTATATGCACAGCCCATCAAACACTGCACAACCAGAGCTTTTCAAGATCAAATTTAGAAATTCCAAGTTTTCTAGAGGTACTTGCTATTCAAAAATCACTGTAATCTCTAGCTATAGAGTCATGTCAACAGAACTTGATTGCCTTGACTCATCGACATTGATTTCAATCCATAAATCCGAAGTTGTTTTCTTTCTAAATGACTGAGATATAGACCACGAGATGCTTATTTTGGGATTGAAGAATAAGAGAATTTTGCATCTCTAACTAAAGCCGGAAGATAAACATATATATTTGGAGCTATAGCAAATTTAGATGGAAGGGACTAACCAAGAATTCCAATATTACTACTTAGTTTGATATTTAAAACAACAACAAAAAAAGAGTTGATTTTTTGGGGCTGAGATCAATGTAAAGTATAGTAGTGCATGCTGGGTGCTCCTTTGAAGGTGGATGCATACATATATAGAAGTTGGTCCAACATAAATTAAATGCATGTATTGTTGTTATCACCATCAATAAGCAGCCCATGCTGGCAATGGCATGGCACCAAATTAATCCTTCTAAGAAAAGCACAACAAGAAGCTTGATTGGCTGATTGCACTCTCGTGAGTCGTGACACCAAAACTATACAGCAAAATATACAACGTGTATGTACATGTGTGATCAACTTGGGAGTAGTGGAGGTTGTTGCTGTTTCTTTTTTGTCATGGCAACAACTGATATCAAACATATCATATGAAAATCTAGAACTTGAATTCAGTAGTACTTGTCGTGTCAGCTAGTTATGAAACCCATGTCGCTGTTTCAAATTCAGTTTCATGTGAGCTGAGTTCTGATTTTGATTCCATTTTAATGCAGTGATTGTGTCAAAGTCAATCACTTCTCAGCTTTAATAATAGGATGAATCTGCACCGTTGATCATGAGTAGATCAATGAAGTGAACGTCATTGATATCTCTGTAGTATCAGATCAATCATCAAAATCTAATCTCACTACATATTTCACTACTGTACAGATGCACACTGAATGGAGCCTCTGTCCTTAATTTCCCACCTCCTTTGCCTTTTAACTGCCAAAGCCACGACAATATTAGGTCTTAATGAGTTGAATACGACTGTGACACGTTGACAAATACAAAGCACAAACTACTATTTTAGAGATGTAATTGAGATTATATGTTTTTGTTTTTATTGACATTGCAAGGTGTGATGTATTCCATTTAATTTTATACTTATTTTTTATAAGTGATTCAAATCGAATGTTCATGTTTGTAGCTAACTGTAATTTTACATTTCCACTCACTTAGTTTAGTTCGTTCATTCACAATCATCTTAATGAATTTTTAAATTTCATACTAGCATCTCTTGGTGCAGTATAACTTTAGTGCGCATATAATTTCAAGATTCCATTCCTTTAGTTTCAAGCAAATATATTTCAGGAAATGTTTTATAAATGTTTATTTCATCTCAATAAGAACCATGTGATATATATAAATTGCAAAGAATATTGGATAACTTTATTTTAACATTTTATGGTACAAGAACTTGTATTATCGTTGTTATGTAGTGTTGCGTATAGATATTACAAAACTTCATTCCTTTGTTTCAAAGCAAATAAATTAGGATATATATTGTTTCATGGATATTGAGTCCGTTATGGTGTTAGTGAGGGTTGATGTAATAGGTAACGGCTCAATCACTTTACTATTACTTCAAAATTGAATTAAGTTTATTAGAATTGATGGTGACACAGTGACATATACCTAATCTTTATTCTTGATGTATGCTAGAGTACATCTCATAACTAGACCTCATAAAACTTCTTGTTACATTTTAATTTTCCTTTCCATATAAGCTTTAAATTCAAATTTGCTTGAGAGTAAAAGATGGGATAAACTTTATTGGTCATTTTATGAGCAACTCATACATGAGTGAGCTATTATAAGGAACAAAGATACAAAATAAAAAATACACAACAAATTTGATTGAAAAAGTAACTTGACTATTCTGCAATTTAAAAAAAAATACATGAGATTCAAAAATTTGGAGATAAGATTCCGAGAAAATTACACAAATGAACGTTACTTTTGTAGCTTAGATAAAAGAATGAGAATCAAAATCAAAAGGAATACAATTAGTTTCTAATCCAAAACACCATTAAAAGAACCATCTCATTTGCATTCTTCAATTCTACTTGATTTCTCAATGTCACTACAAATAAGTTTTAATCTTTTACCACAAAAACTGTTAAAAATTGCATTCCACTATCATGACAGCAAGTAAACTACAGTCACCAAACCATTGATGTTAACTCACAAGAATTAAGTAAAAAAAGAGTGGTTATCCATAATTAAAAACCATTATTATTGTGGTCTACTATAAAAAGCAACATATTTGCTCTCCATCTACAACCTCCTTCAACCCCTCAAGAACACGATAAAACCTTCATCAATTTGTTTTCAACAGACTCTCAAAGCAAAATAGTAAGCTTTCAATTTCTCTGTCTCTTTTGTAACTGTTTCGAATCTCCACTGATTCCTTCTGCTTTATCTCAGCCATTTCTGCTCATTTTGCTTCGTACCCATTTCTCATTTCTCGCTCTCTCAGCTGTTTTTTCTTTAAAGATAGCATTTTTATTGGCTGATTAGATCTGGGGTGGGGGCAATTTGGACTCCAAGCAACTCCTCAGTCATCGCAGCTTGCCAAAATCCAACTGTTAATATTTTGTATTTGTTCATTTGAACGCTACGGTTTTGGTTCCATTAAGCTCAGCTCCTATTTGATGGGGAGATCGAATTGAGCTAATTTTAGATTCATCTTTGAAATAATCTCTCTTAGCTAAAGATCAAAACTTTATCGATGCCCATTTGGCATTTTCGAGTTTATGTTGCTTCTGGTTGAATCCCATGTTTTCTTTTGGTGTGAGGAACAATAAAGCCTGAGCTTAAATGTTAGTATTCATATACTTTAAGAGGCGGCTATGGTTCTGTTACGGGATCTCCTTGCTTCTCTTTGCTTCTCTGCTCTTTAGAAGATTGGAGGTTTTTCTCTGATTGTCAATTCCTGTGAAGTTTTCAGTTTATTTTTGGTTCTGGCTATTTTATGTTGGGAAATCTATAGAGTGCACTAAAGGACTTCTGAATAGTTATGAGGAAATATGTTAATTCCCACTCAGGAAGGGTGTTTAGTGATAGGAAGTGGATCATTCCATTTTTCGCAAGCTTGCTGGTATCAGTTACCCTGATTTTGTCTGCTGCTTTTGGGCTGTTTAGTTCTTCTTATGGTGGGGATCAGTCGCCATTTGACATAATTTCGTTTGCAAAATCAGAGGAAACGAGTGGGTTTTTCGTGGAATCTGATTTGAGGAAATCATTGGAAACCAATGGCGTTTCGGATATGGAAGCTCCTAGATTGGCTTATCTTATATCTGGAACAAAGGGAGATAGTCAGAGGATGATGAGAACCTTGCAGGCTGTGTATCATCCCAGAAACCAGTATATTTTGCATTTGGATCTTGAGGCTCCACCCCGGGAAAGGTTGGATTTGACAATGTCAGTGAAGGGGGACCCGACATTCCGTGAAGTAGAGAATGTGCGTGTAATGGCACAGTCTAACTTGGTGACTTATAAGGGGCCTACTATGATAGCTTGTACACTTCAGGCTATAGCATTGATGTTGAAGGAGAGCTTGGAGTGGGATTGGTTCATAAACCTCAGTGCCTCTGATTATCCTCTTGTAACACAAGACGGTTAGTACCTGTTTTTGCTCCGAATATTTCATAGTTATCTTCTCTTATATAGTTAACATAAATATATTCGCGAGCATGCACTAACACACACTGTTTCTTGATTATGAAAGGATTTTGATTTATAGTTTACCACGGTATAACTACATATTTGCATTTGGAATTCCTTTTTAAAATTTCAATTGAATTTAAACTTACCTTGCTGTTTTTCTTGCGATATAAAATAAGTTATAATAGATATATGGTGCCACAAATGTTTGCAAGAATCTCTGGTGCCCTTAAACTTTTATGCGACTAATATTCACCAGGGTAGTTTGGAGTGCTTTGATAGGATTCGCCTATATTGTAATTGTTGTAAATTTAAAAGTGGGAAAAGTTTATGCTAGATTCACTTGTGGGTAGGAAGTGAACGGCTACATAGAGGTTGAAAAGTTGCTAAACAGCTCTTATACTGTGTAAGTGTGATTATACAGAGCATTATGAGAATATATATTGCTAGAAGATGTGGCATTGGTATTGGATCATTGCTGGGATTGGGGAGTTGGAGATCAGTTTTTCTACCATAGGTGACTTTGTTACTTAGTAGAGTGGATACAGTCTGTATTTGATAAAACCTGACTTGATGTGTAGCTAGTGTTTGGATCCAAATGCATCTTATTCCTGCGTTTTATGCTGCTCAAGGTCAAGTTTTTTATTTATCCGGGTTGTAGTTCTTACTGATATGCTATCCCTTACTATTTTCTGTGGATCAACATAACAAGGTTCTTACAATATGATTGCATTTAAGTGTATTTTGGTGGATTCTTTTATAATCCAAAACTTTTTTTTCTTTTGTACTTGAGTTCTTACCATCTGCTAAGAGGTAACATATCTTTCTTTTGTTAATATAACATTATAACATTTCATTTTTAACTTATTTTTCTTTGATCTCATAACAACATGCTTACGGTCATACATGTGACCACAAGCTTGCCATCTGCAGGATAGACACTGAATACTACAAAGTTCAAACCTCACTAAGTGATGTATTTGGGGCATATGAAGATTATGCCCATTTTGAGTCTTCATGCAGATGTATATTCTGATCTGTGTCATTTGTGCAGATTTGCTCCATGTATTTTCCAATGTGTCGAAAAGCCTCAATTTCATTGAACACACACAGATTACTGGGTGGAAACTGTAAGTAAAATAAATAGTTTGCATCTGCCCTGGCAAGATTATTTGTGCAAAATCACAATCAACCACAGATATTTGATATTTATCCACTTTTGCAGAAACCAAAGAGCAAAACCAATCATCGTTGATCCAGGCCTTTACTTGTCTAAAAAATCTGATATTGCATGGACCACTCAACGCAGATCACTTCCTACATCTTTTAAGTTGTTTACAGGTAAGTGCATGTAGTTCTTGAGTTCACCGTCGTTTGTAATCATATTTTATTATACTAGTCTTTGCCAATGGTTGGGTCCTATCTATGATTTATGCAAATGGACATATTTGGAAGTTAATGTAGGCACAAAGTGAACCATAATTTGGTAATTCATGAATGACCATTCCCCAATGCCACATGGTGGGTGCCTCCTGCGCTGCACCACTCGCTTAAAGTAGATTATGATACGATTTGACCATAGTTATAGTGTGAAATGACAAAAGAAGAGATCGTTGTTCCACAGTTAACTCTTATGCTTTTCATGTTATGGTGTAATCTCAGACTCATTTTTGGATGCCTCACCATTGCTTCTGACATGGTTGGCCATACTGTTCAACAAATTATCTATATACAGCGAGAAAACTTTCTGTAGTAATTAACAGTGTAAGACTACATGTTGGGAATTTTTTTTGTCTCGCCTGAATAGCCTAATTGACTAATTGAGTACCTATAATGATCATTAGCTTCCTTGGCTATTGAGGTTCTTTTCTAGACATAGAGCCAGTAAAATATGCTTTTATCTTGGGCTATTAACTGCTAACCCGAGTCCTCAAATGTCACATTAACTGTTGATGCTGGGCGATGACCTATACCAAATCATCTCTTCAGTGTCTTATTTTGCATTAATATTTCCGTGTTATGTTTTAAGTGTTATAAATTTGATATGTAAATAATAACTCAACTTAGAGACTGCTCTTGCTATCTCTTTGTATGCAGGTTCAGCATGGGTCATGTTAACTCGATCCTTCGTTGAGTACTGTATATGGGGATGGGATAATCTCCCACGAACTATACTAATGTATTACACAAACTTCATCTCCTCTCCAGAAGGTTATTTTCACACAGTTATTTGCAACACGGAAGAATTCCGCCAGACTGCAATAGGTCATGATCTCCACTACATTGCTTGGGACACCCCTCCGAAGCAGCATCCCATATCCTTGACAATCAAGGACTTCAACAATATGGTCAAAAGCAACGCTCCCTTTGCTCGGAAATTTGCAAAGAATGATCCTGTGCTAGACAAGATTGATAAAGAGTTGCTAGGCCGAACAAACCGATTTGCACCAGGGGCATGGTGTGTGGGGAGCTCAGATGGTGGAGCTGACCCTTGCTCTGTACGTGGTGATGATTCCGTATTTAGACCAGGTCCCGGAGCTGAAAGATTGCAACAACTGTTTCAGAAGCTGTTGTCAGAAGATTTTCGGAGCAAGCAATGTGAGCTATAAGGTGAAGTTGGGTCTTCCCAAGTGTATATTGTTGTAGCCATAGATGAAATATACAGTTGATGTAAAACTACAAAATTTTGTCTAAATAGATCAATCCCCATTGAAGCCATTTACAATGTTCACTTTGCAGCTTATCCTACAAGAGTCTCAATCAGACTAACCATCAAAAGAAATCTGAATTGCATTTTTCATATAATACAATGGATTTGGTATCCAAAACTTGACAAAGATATTATTGCTTTGATATGTGTGACTAAATATATCTCAGACATCAAATGATTAGAGGGAATAGGCCTCAAACTTAATTGAGTCATGAAAGCACACTTTCTGAACAGATTAAGCCAACATAAACAGGAGTAGCACAATGAGAATAAAGATTTGGTGGTGTTTAAGATTAAACTTTTTCTTTAGGAATGAGAATCGCAAATCCGAGTAGAATTAAAATTTCATTGTTTATGTTTGGATTATGAATTTTTAGTTGTGATAACTCTGAGATGAGAATCTCATCCCATTGTCATTCTTGATTCTCATTCTCATTCCAATTTTTTTAATCAAAACACTAACTAAATATAACAATATACAAGAGAACAGGAGAACGGAACAAGCCTCTTATATAGTTATATTATGACAAAGGAACGGAAGAGACATTCTTAGTAGCCCTAAACATAATCATAATAGAAATTTAATCCAAAAGAAGTTATAATCCTTTACTAGCAGATCCTTCTTAAAGTTCCAGACATGAACAAAGATTTCTCAATATTTTCAATCTTCTACTTTCATTGGAGAACCCAACTTCAAGTAGGTTTCAATGATCTTCTCCTGTGAAAAATCAGTGAAGTATCCCTTCCCGACCCCAATACCCTCTTCACGAGCAAGTCGCTCAACTTCGAGTTGGACATGATTACCACCCACTTTACTTGGCTCCAACAAGTTACAAGCTACCTCAATGACATCATCACCATGAACGAGTGCCATTGCTTGAACTGATTGAAGTCCACCACCCCTCCCGCTGACCCGTTTTGCAATTCTACGGACAGCAGCCATATCAGTTGAGTAGATGGGGACATTGTAGTTATCAACCCACCGACTTGCTCCAACAACAACAACCCCTTTTGCCTGCGTTGCCAGAGCTGGACCCTCATCAGGCTTCAGCAGCAACGATTCTGACTGAGCCCCCCCTGCCCACTGGTTTCCACTAGAATTGGGCTTGAAATAACCCAGCTCTCTTCTGATGGAATCAAGTGTCCGACCTTCTTTGTTGGCAGCTCCATATAGAAAGGTAGGCACTGCAGGCTACATTTAAAGACCGTTAGTAAAAAGCAGAAAGAGAAAGCTATTATCAATGAGGTGACGAAAAGAAACTACATCGCAAGGCAGGAGCATACAGTTATTATGCAGTGCAAGGAATTCTACCCAAGAACCGCTCTAGAGGGTATATCTTAATCCCAATTCAGCTATGAAAGACGGTGCATAGCTAAATCAAACAGTAAGAACAAGGCGGCAAGAATTGATGTTTAGTTAAAATGATGCTTTGTTTATATCACAAAATTAAACATGGCAATTAATAAAAATCAAATGCGATGAAGCAGAAGAATTTATGAATGTAACCAAATCTACACTTTGAAATTAGATGAGACCACAGTCCAAGATAACTTAACATGTGAGTTGGGGATTATTCATAAACTAAGATTTGAATTAACCATCTTTTATAAAATATTCCAGCTACAGTTCCATGTAGTCTCCTCAATTACCGAAAAAGAAAAATTTGCATAAAAAATCAAGGCACTGGGCACAAACCTTGAAGACCAGAACCAACATCCACTGCCAAAGACTTGGCAATCCCAGCTGCGTGGTCCAAAGATGCATGAGCCAAGGGGTGAAAGCATATGTGGTCCACCACACCAAGTCGAGGATGACTTCCATGGTGCAGCTCAAGATCAATGGTTTCAAATGCAGCCCTAACCATGGCAAGCACGGCGCTTTTCAAGGAACATGAATCTGAGGTTGTTTCTGAAGCCAACTTGGAGACAAGTGTGTAACCAACTCTGTTGTAAGTTTGATCTTCAAACTTATTGATAATAGCAGCTTCAGGGAATAATTTGGCGGCTCGTTCAATTGAATCCAGTGCAGTTCTGTTTCGGCTTTCAGAAATGTATACCTTGCAGGAAGCAAGCATCGACTTCAACATTCTTCTCCTCACCACCTACAACACTGCAGAAAAGGATAAGTAGAGAAAACTAAATTCCACCACCAATAACTTTGATATAGATAATATGTTTGGGACCACATACTCCTCAACCAACTCAAGAGTGAAATTTTCAAGTAACATTCCCAACACAAAAATAAATAAACCTCCAGAATTAACCATGCTGAGATTCTGAGAAACTTGTGAACAGAACGAAAACACATCTGAGTATTCCTCAATGCATTAGAGACATCTAAGATGCATTTTTGGTTCATCATGTAACATACAACTAAAACAACAAAGTCATCGTCTTTCATCACGTACATCTTGTAATTGCCAAAAGAACTGTCAACGGAAAACTGGAGAATCATAATACAAGTACCAAGTAAAAATAAATTCTTTATTTTTTCCTTAATCAGAGGAAGATTCAAACTTCAATGCAACAAAACAATGTCCTGGAACTAGATTGATAAGAATGATGGGAACAATTCATCTAAGAGGACAACACAACAAACAGGAACATTCATTGACACCAAAAATCCAATCTTTCATAGTTAGATTAAACAAGTCAGTATAATCTAAAGCCAGCTGATAATCAAATAAGCATACAACTAAACCAAACCAGAAACCACCACTCAAACTAAACTAAATCTACATCAAAACTCTGCAATATCATACATAAAAAAGGCTCAATCAGAACTCAATCCCCTCAGAACCCGACCCTTTTGGATATCCCTTGTACTCCAACTTCGCACCCACACCCATTGAAGCACAAACCGTCTTGAACTTGAGCCTCAGGCCATCCATAATCTCCTGAACCGCCTCGTTCTCGGGATCCATGACAGGGTACCTGTCAATCAGCTCCTCCATCTGCTTAATGCTCTTCTGGACTCTCGAAGAGAAACGGGTCGGGTCGATCCGGATTGCGGAGTTCCAGACGTCGACGCAACCCCGGTAGAAGCCGAGCTCCTCGCCGATTTCGAATCCCACTTTGAGGCCAACGTCTTTGGCCTCTTCTTTACCAGCAACCAGTCCGTCGCCATAGCCCTCGTCGTAGCCTTCTCGGAAGTGAGTGTCTTCGAGGTTCAGAGAGGAATCGAAGATGTCATCCATGGCGTCGGATTGGGGATTGAGAGGAAATTGATTGAATTGAATTTAAGAAGAAGAAGAAGAAGAAGAAGAAGAAAAGCGTTTGGTTGATAAAATTACCTGTGGTGAGTAGTGACTTCCAGTGTGGTTATCCGCAGAGAATTCTGGGGTTCTTGTGAACGGCCACTGACCCATATAGCAGTGTTGGCTAATTTTCGGTTGTTGACCGGTCAAATCTTAATTTTCTTGAATTTAATTTTGTTTTTTTGAATGAATAACTTGATATTGATCTTTACTTGTTGGAAGTCACGTTCGTATGAGTTGATAGATTTATTTGGTATTGTTGTAAGATATTGATATCGACAAGGACTCAAGGATGACTATCAATTATCATTGAAAATGATGTTATCGTTGTTGGATTTGGTACCCGAGAAAACGAAACTAAGATTTTCAAGTTGGATAGTCACGATTCAACGCATTTCTTTAATATAATAGAATTTGTGCCTGTGAAGCGGTTATGGTGGCCAAAGCAACAATCCGTTGAATCAACGTCAGACGCACACTATTGATTCTTAAGTTGTGACAAAATGATATTTATTTAATAAAATATAATAGTTTCTTAAAAGTATTTTGGAGATGTTTTTAGTAAGGAGAAAACATTATAAGAAAACAATCTCAAATTGAGACAAATTTATGCTGGATATAGAAGCAAATGAATGTTGGGATATATTACAAAACAATAAGATAAATGAAATGAACAAGTTATTTAGATTATAGCTTCACATGCATGTACAAAAATGTCATTTCTGATGAATCAATAATCAATAGCTGGAAGAACAAAAAAATCATATATACTAATAAATATCTTCTTCTCTGTCTATTATTTACTTATCCTCTTGATGCTAATTCATGGACACTGGAAAAATAGGACTAATAAGAAGATATTCCTTCAGGTTGCTGCTGCTGCTGCTGCTGCCAAGACTTCAGTTGAATGAGACTACACTTCAAGCTCCTCTCTTGAATCTGTGTTGTTACATAACAAAATCAAACAAAACTATTCAAGTTCCAAGCAAGATATGCCAACTTAATCATTGAAGTGTTCATTAATTTCCTACCTCAAGAGTTGATATGGTTCTCAAAAGTTCAAGGCACTCCTCTAACAACAACTTCTCTTGTGCTACCACTTCTGCAAGTTCTGATATTGATGAAATAGCCTCCTCTGCCTGCTGACAACAGAACCACAAATTGCTAAGTCCATAGCACAAGCACACATAAACTGCATTTTAGCATCATTTACTAAAACTTACCATTGGTGAAAAGAAAGTTAATGTTGATTGGATTGATGTCGCGAGATCTGATGCATGTCGAAGTGCAATGGCAGTTGATTGTGCGCTAAGCTGCAAGCTTAGTTTTATTAGCGAAAATGCAATTACAATAGCAATCGAAAATGACTCTATTATATATACCTTTGCGCCTTCGGCGAGGGGTACCCTGCAAACAACAGAATGCAAACCTTCTTTGGTCTTGGACACTGCAGATAGGTGTTGCCTTTCCATATCTCCCCAAGTTTCCAATAGCTTTATCTACAAAACCAATCGCATACTCATCCAAATATAAACCTTAGACTGCACATATGATGCTCTTGTAATCAAGAAAACTAAGCATATCTGGATATTAACCTGAGAATGAAGTATGAAGTTCAGCTTCATCTTAAGCTTCTCTTTCTGCAGCAGTACTCTCTTTTGTAACACAGAATGTTGCAACTTTTTTAGACCATAACATGCATATACCAAATTGATCTACAAAATCAATGGTAGCACATCAAATTTTAACTCCTTACAAACCAAGAACAAATCCACTAATGTTTTCTTCAATAGCTTCTATCAGTAAAAGAATTGTAATGATCAAATGGCATTATAACCAAATATACCATAATTTATAGGAACAAAAACATCCATATACCTGAGTCTCCTTTGCTATGTTTTCATTCACAGCATCAGCTCTAGCATTTGCATATCGCCACTGCATGGAATTGTTATGAAGAAGCTTAAGCTGATGAATGGCATCAAGATCCAAAGACCCCAAACTAGACAAAGAAGACTTTTTGCTCTTGAACAAGTCCAATCCCATATGCAACAATTTGTCCACACCTTTAGCTGATCTAGAGGGACTGGAAGGAGGCTTCAAGCTGGAAAAGGACATCAGCTTCTCTTTGTGCTCAACCGAAATAGGAGGCGACCCTGACCGGCCAGGCGAGAGAGCCCACTGAGATGTTGCACTTCCATAACCAGTTAGCGAATTAGCTCTCTTCATCGCATTCTTGATAGAAAACTTGTTCTTCTTGGGAGAGCTGTCCAATGAGACTGGATGCAAATCTGAGGACCCTTTTCGGGACCTGGTTTGTGCATCTTGCAAGTACTTGGAAACCACCTCTTTACCGGATTTTCTTGAGCTCACAGTGGAAGCTAAATATGAAGAAAAGGAGGAATCTTTAGAGGCACCATAATCTGTGTCCGAGTCCATGTTATCTCCTAATATATCTGAGTGTCTCCGAGCGGCTGATTTTCTGTACAGAGCGCTCTCGTCCACTGAGAATCTTCCGGGAGCTATGGCGGACGAGGACGAAGATGGGGACGATGAAGATGAAGAATTGGAAGATGATTTTCCGGCAATAAGGAATTTTCCGGTGTGCCTCATGGACCCACCGAAGCTCGGCCGGTGATTTTCCTTGCAGCTGTTCTTGTCGTTCTCGAACCTGCTAAACACCGTGCAACTCCTCTGTCTGGCGAGAAACAGAGCATCGCTGTTACTGATGCTGTTCCCGGATTTCTCGTCCTTCCTCCTCTCCACCAGATCTTTCAACCGGTCGTTCCCGAGATGGGTCGCGAGCGTATCCAGCTTCATGTCCAGTTGCGACGACGATGACGAGGTTGTCGTGCCGGTAGCTGTTGAAGGCCAGAGCCCTCCTCTGATGGTGCCGGAGTCTTCCAAGCTTCGGTTTTTCCGAGCATCGGCGGGGGGGCTGGGGGGGGGGGGGGGGGGGGGGTTGGG
>JAYMSZ010000024.1:0-49188 GCA_036897665.1 Pelargonium citronellum
AAGAGCCCAGAAGGCTCATGCTAAAAATATTCCAAACTGTGGTATACTCTAGCTCGAGTTTCACATTAATAAGCTGGGTTCCTTATTAACTCTAATTTTTAACTTGCTCTTACTCAGCTTCCCAATTGTAAACCTTTTAAACTCAGGTTTAGCCCGCTAGAACTTCCTAAATAAAAGCCCCTAAAAGCAGTACCTTTTCGCAGTATAAGACGAGTTGAAACCCTGTACTGATGAGAGACCTTTACAAGGATAGCTAAGAAAGCGTAGAAATGGGAAGATTCTAAGGCCTATTTATTTGAGTTAGACTAAGTCACTTACGAATCTAAGATCGAGGAAGTTTTAGCTTGAATAAGGCAAGTAAGCTGTATACATTTACGAAGAGAAAGGGCTTTAAATTCCTTCTGTTTCAGGAATAGTACTAAGAAGCTCTATAAAAATGTAAGAAAACCCAAGAGACCCTCTTGTCTTGTCGGGGTTTTTAGTGAGACTGTTAAAGGGTGGATTTTACAATCCCAAAATGGGCAGTGCGGTCCTTAGATAGCAAAGACAACACTATAAGCATTCTCTTTTTATTAGCTTAAAATATTTTTACAATGGTTAACTTTACTCTAATTTTTAGTTAAAACACAAGGATCCTAACAATAGGACTCAAGAATACGAGGGTATTTCATAAGGAACGTTATCAAACGAAAGCGGGGTATACTAACTTTTAATTAATATTTGTCTATAAAAATTATCCTATGAATTAGTTCTCAAACCATCAAATCTATAATTATACCTTTTCAAAAAAGGGTTTCCCTTATTATCTATATACTCTTTTTTACCTCGAGTATTGCCTGGGTTCGTGTTCCCTATATAATTATAGAAAGTTTAAAGGTATTCAAATTAGGAAGGAATTACACTAGGTTTGGATAACTGAAAGAAGAAGTAAATCCTATATTATGATGGGTGCTAAAGGCAAAAACGGGGGGTCCTCTATATACTATTCTGCCTTTATTCAGGTACTTCTTAGTCTAGCTATACATGTATTAGTAATATGATGTAATTTAAACGTTAACGAACAAAGTGAAGAGTGCCACTTTACTTATTCGTGAAAATTATTCAAATTTAGCACATCTTACTACTAAGACTAAAACTACGACGTATCTTTGAAGGATCTTTCTTTAAGCTCTCTAATTGTACTTCTTTCGTATATCATTTTATGTGAGCAAATATATCCTCTAAAAGTAGATTCTTGTACCGTTAACATTTTTTTAAGACCTTGTAAACTCAAGACCCTATGGAACATGATCCAAAATAGACTAGTTTTCCAATATTGGTTTAAGTTTTACTGGACCCTTTTTCATTTCTTGTAACCATACCAAATAAACTGGAGCTTCTTGGTCCAATTAAATATTAGAGCTAAACTATAAAGTTGAGAAATAAAAGCAATAATTATAGGCCTATAAATTTTTAATATGTTCTTGCCGAAAAGCCAGAAGTAGAGCACTAGTTCGTAGAAGGAATACGCGAAAGTTCAAAGCCTCTTATCCCAAATGAGAGTATTCTTAAAAAGACACTTACCCTTATAAAAAGGGGGCTCTCTTTGTTAGCTTATAAATCCTCATAAAAATCCAGGAAATTTTATGCTTTTAGTTCAGAAACTTGTTGATTTCCCCTTTCCGGGTCTAATAAGATAAGAGCTAAGTTATACGTTTTGCCTGCGGATATAACAAGACTCTCATAATTTTTATGTAAATTGACTTTCATTTTCGACTTTTGAAGAAGCGCTTTAGACTTTATTTTACTCTTCTTAACTATAAATTTACCCCTCTTTCTTGGGAGCGTATAGAGTTCTTAAACTATACCCATCTAAAAACGAGAATTGCCTCATTTGAACTATTAGCGGGTCTTAAAATTAGAAAAGTTTACTGTCACCGCTTCCCCTTCAATTTGATAAACTAAAATATTTGAGCAACTTTATTCCATTCATTTGGGTAGGTTCCCTTATAATAAATACACCGTAATACCCCCCTGCTCGTCCCTATAGTTAAATCGGGATAAACTCTTAGAAGAATATCCTTTTTATATTCGAGGGCTTAGGAAGAATATGGGGTTGTTAAAAGAGCGTTATACCATAAAGGGAACGCGAGGGTCCATAGGTTCTCTTACTTTTTTTTAGAGCAATTATTTCTCTTTTTTCCTAGGTGGGACTACCATTTTGTTTATTACTAATCCTTACCAAATTGCCGTTAAAAGTTAAAACAAGAGTCCAAGCGGGTAGATCATTAGTCTTAGAAATAGGTATGCAAAGGTTCAAATCGTGATCATGCTAACAAAAAAGAAAGGAACATCAATAAAAGAAGAGAGTCCTTTAATCAGACCTTTGTCCTATCAGCTATAGCATTCTTCAAACTTTGTTTGAGTTACTTAAAATTCTTCTTAAAAAAAAGCCAGTTTCCGGATTGCTATAAACAAGTTTTCAAGTTTTAAGATGTAGGTGAAGCTTCCTGGGGGATAATGCTTTTCGCGAAAAAAGTCTTTTACACAATTAGGATCTTGCTTTTGCAAGTGGTAGAGCAACCCAACAAGTTATCAGATGCCGTTGGTTCAGGTGCTATTCTTATGTGTCAAACTAACATTTTGATTATTCTTGGAATAAAAGCCTACTCTCTCTGTTTATCCAACCCTCTAAAAAGAGTCAATTCTTTTGCTAATTCTGAATAACGATGAGCTATGCTTGTTAAAGGAGAGTTTTCGAGTTTAACTGTTGATTTAGCAGACAAGGTCTTAACTTAAACAACAAATACGATTTTGAGAATAAGAATTTCTTAATTGACTAAAAAGCTATAGTACTGCATCCTGATTCCTGGAAACAGAGCTCGTGGTTTCCTTACGAGAAAAAGTCCTGATACATTACGTATAGGAGAGGATCCCCATTAAGAATTCTGGTTTGTTACTTCCAATTCCATATGCTAATGAAGTAGTTATTTATTGTTACTATAATAATGTAAGGTTAGTATAAAAATTCACTTACTAGCTCCATATTAACTCTCCTCCACTCTCGAGTTGATTTGCTATCGTCGGTTTTTCCAATAAGTTTTAGCCCCGACCCGTGAGTTATGAAATATAGTTGTAAAGCCTCAGGCTAACTAGAAAGCAAATGTGTTATAAAAAACCTCAGAAGTTCCAACTCGCTTATTGATGAAAAAAGAATTTATACTAAGAATAAGTGCAATCTTCTATGTCTTGATCACTTAACATATTTTCTTAACAGATAAGGGAAATGTCTCTGTGTCTAGAGTCCTGAGCTCCGTGAGCAAAGGTACCCTTTAGGTGTCAAGATTAGGAATTATTTTTTGCTAAAGTTGGTGTATCGTCAACTGAAATTATATCTCATATTTTCATTTTCAAGGTAGCATCTTTTGCAACATCAATATGATTCAAACCTTTGATATACAACAAATTAGAACCCTTCCAAATCGTGAGCTATTTGAACTATTATGTTAATTCTATTATGGTTATAATTCTTTTATGAGGTCTCTTAAGTAATTTGTTGCTCTTTTTTTGTCACCGGGTCTCTGTTAGAAAAGCTTCCCATTCCTTTTATGGAAAAAAAAGACTTAAAAAAAATTCTACATTTTAATAATACCAGTTTTTAGAAGATATAGAAATCCTATAGTATTCCAATATTACCAAGTGTTACAATTTCCTACTCAGTAGAGTAAAGCTAAGTCACCAAGGAGTCCACAACACACTATTGTTCGGAGAAGAATCCTTGTTTAATCTAAGTTCTGCAAAAGTTTGATCTACATCGGTAGGTACCTATTCAATTTTTTGTGTATTTGTTTATGAACTGCTTTGTAAAAGTAAGGAGCTCCTAAAAGCATCAGGTAGGTAGGTGAGTAAAAGTTAAAGAATTTAGCATTGTAAACAAGAAATTTTATATGTAATAATCCTAATTTCCAAAATATTAGGTAGGATGGTTATGCCAAATACTTGATTATAAATTTGAAAGAAAAGAGTAGATAATATTTTTTATAGCTACTTGATTGAAGTTTATACTTGGGAGAGCCCGTTTTGAAACCATAAGTAAGTTAATTAATAGGGTCGAATACTATTATTAGTCGAGGTTGCTTCCTCTCTATTTATTTGCTTGCTCGATAAAAAAGCTTATACGGTGCTAGAGGCAGTATTGGTTCTGCGGTTTTATTGCACTAGCAGCCTATTCGAACTGTACTAAAGTGGAACTCTGGGAGGCCACTATCCTTATGTCATATCAAAGTGTAAAAAGAGAGTTAAAGTCCGTGGAATTCCAATATATCGTTAGTACATAACTAGATTTTGATAGGAAGAGGTTTATATATTTATAAAAAAGAAATACTATATGTATATGGGCCTTTTATTACGAGAATAAAGAAACTCGGGGTCTTACTGTGTAATGACAGCGGATTCTTAAGATACAATACACATAATTTAATAATATTCATACCTAACTATAGAATGATAAAAGACTGCTTTTATTGTTAATATAGAATAGATTTCTTTTAATTTACACTGTTACATAATATCAAGGCCTAGTACGTATATTTGAGTAGTCAAAATGAAAGGAATCCTTGACTAAGCGGAACCCTCGAATGGAAAGGGTAGACGAGGACATAGTTGGGAAAGGAATAGATTCAGATCGTCCCGTACACTGTTTATGTAGTAAAGTGAGCAGTTAGATTTATGATTCTATTTATGACTTGTAAGTAATTGTTTCAAGTGTTGTAATCAGTGCAATTATTTGGAGTATAGCTACGTGGTTAAAGCACTGGTGAGTTTGCTCGTCATGCATGGGTTCGATCCCCATTCCCTCTGGTATCTTTTCATTTGTGTTCTTAAAACTGTCGGTTTCACTCACTTCCCAGGTTGTAAGATCAGATCTGGGTAAGTAAGTTAAAGAGCCGCGTGTCAGTCCAGTAATTTGATAGCAATCCTCCCTAGTTGAGACGCTACATCTTTCTATTCAGTTGTCAGTGGTAGAGCATTGGGCTTTTAAACTAACGGCCACAGGTTAAAGTCCAGGCATACAAAGTCAAATCTCAATTTTAAGGGGTCCGAAGTATTACTTGGATACTTTGCTATCTGGTAAAAAGAATTCTTTTAGTATTTTTGAGTATGATAGCCTTGGATAAATAAAGAACCTTCACTTTATCCGGTAGATAACTGGGCCTACTTTGCTTAAGTAAAACGGGATTGCCCCAAAAAGCAAGGAATTAAATAAACGGAAATATAAAAAAGTAAAGTGAAATTTCTGAATTTAGGAAAAGAACCCATATAAATTGTGGATCTTTATAAAAGAATTGGCAAGGAATACCGGGTTTCTAAGGGAGTAATTAACAAAGTCTCAGGAAACGAGAGAACTGTACGGATCACTAAACCCTGGAGTTAAGTTAATAATTTTCTTATATGACAGCTTTTAGTTTATAGAAGTATTAAGGTACACACTCTACTGGTAAATTCTAACTAGCTAATTTAAAAACAAGTTAGGTTTCTCCAAGAATAATAATGAATTTTTATCCTTTATATAATACAATGTCAAAAAAAAATCTGGAAATTAGTGCCTTAGCCTACCGGCGAGAAATCTCTTTATTAAAATAACTCCTAAAGAAGCCCAATCAAAAACGGAGGTTCACACATAATAAATCTAGTACTGGATTCCTTATACCAACGATTAAAAGAAGATCCGGGAACCGAGGGGAAGAAAAAGATTCTGTGCTCTCTTAGAGATCGTTTAGTAAATAAAGCTAGACTTTTTGAGACGTTTCCTTAGAAAGTACAGTAAGCTTAACATAACAGCACGGAGTTCGCAATCAGCATAAGAAAGGTATTGGTTATAAGCTAATGTTAGCAATTTATAGATATAAGTGGCATGCAGGTATTCTAGCTAGACATTCCCTCTCCATCTGGTCAGTTAAATACGATTGGGTATATTAAAGTGTTAGCCTCTATAAAGTTCTAATAATTATCTATACTATAAATGCAATGATGATAGTAAAATCTATCTCTATTTAAGAGGGGGGTAAAGGGAGTATCCTATTATATAGGGCGCTCAAAAGCCCCTCATTTTTCATAAGAATTATGAGCTTGTAGTCATATAAAAATTTCTTGTTTCTTTGGTCTAGGACAGTGTATTCTAATAGCGTTAAGTTTACTCTTGTTTATCCAGGCCCCCTTTTAGCTAAACCTAAACTAGGTATTTTCCTTTATTTATTGAGTATCCCTTAAGTATTTAATATACCTTCACTTTTTTGTAGTTATTAGTTAGTCTCACGTGAGAAGCAGAGAAGCTCCTGAGAAGGATCGGTGTCTGCCTTAATACAAGATCGATTTCGTTATATATTTACATATGGATAAAGGAGCGCAGTGGAAGGTTCTTGTTTAATTCAAGAAAAATGTGATGTACCCGATTTATATACAAACACAAGGATGACCTGCGGGTCGTGTCTACATAGAAGTGTGATATTATTCTTTAAAAGTAAACTAATTTTCATACAGGTAACATACGTATTCTTAAAAACGATTTAGAAGGAAGACTGCGCCAAGACTTAGAAGTGCTCTTAGCATAAATAGAATTGATTAAAAACTTGGTTATGCGTATTAAAAAGTTAACATAAGCCTAGATACTAAGATACAAATTCCTTCCTTTGTTGTGCTCCTAGGGACTCCTTAGATATTGGGTAATACTTTAATGTTTATCTAAATCTTAATTACACATACAAAAGGTTAGAATAGAGGCATCCTTTACCTTACTTATAATCCTTTTTCGAGGTATTCTTCCTCTCAGCGCCGTACTGGTGGATATAATACAGGACCTCTCCTTGATAGTTAAAGTACAACTTGTTTTTACAAAATATCTAAGGTTCTCGTTATCATGCTTTATTTCAAAAAGTGTAGTAGTACCTTGGAAGAAAGCTAGTGGAATTTTTACTCTTTGTTGAGCTAGAATCCTAATTCCCGGGATCAGCTTCACTTGAATTAGCTCGTCGAATTGGATATATAGCGTAATAAAACTTCTAGTAGACAAGGATTAATGTAACAGTCTTTAAATTACCCAACTCTTGTATTTATAACTCTTACCAATTAGTAGTATGCTTGAGTAAACTAACTTAATTGAGTGTTTCTTCACAAGCAGGGATTCTTATATCCTCGAACTCGTAGTTAGTTACTTATAGGGTTGTATCTTGGTTAGGACACCTCTTTGTCTTCAGCACCTCGATATACGTAGCATTAACTTTTTTGGAATGAAGCGAGGCTTTACACTTAAAAAAGAAAAAGCTCTATTCTGGTAGAAAAACCTTAAGTTCTAAACCAGACATATCTACTTAATTTTGAGTAAGGGGTTTTCGAAATCCACACAACAAGGACTTACCTATATTCTTTAAGGCCTCTCCCCTCCTTATCGAGAAGAACAAGGAATAAGAGGAAGTTTACCTTATTAAAAATAGAACAACTAAATTGGAACTAAGGTAAACACACTATCTAAATTTTATTATGCACCTGTTTAGTCTTTCCCTATCCTGTGTACCTGTAGCAAATAAGAAGTAGATATTGATACAGAAGAGTTAGACTGCAAATACAAATAGAAGTATAGCCCTAAGGAAGGGATGCATTCAGGCATTTCTAGTATAGTAGTCTTACGAACCTTGTTTGTTCAATTTTATGAAAAAGATCTTAGTTCAGGAAGTACAAGTATAGGTGCAGAATTTATGGATGAGTTTTTTAGCAATGGATTTTAGAGTTCAAGCCGGCTTAACAAGAATCTTGCCTCTGTTCCTGTGTTTCAAGGTTTCCACAATTTCTAAAAAAAGTAGAAGAGTCTCTAGGAAGTACTAATAAACAAAAGAGTTTATGCATACTTGGGTATATTGTTTTGGTTTATATTCTTTTTGTGGGGACTTTTTATTTTATTCCTACTATTTTAGATAGTTAAAGGCCCAGAACGAAGATCGACGGCTTAATGATTGGTCACCTGTTAACTCTTTTCCAAAAAGATGAAAGCTCCTGGCTTAATTACTTAGTATAAGCCTGATCCGTGACAAAGGATTCTAATGCAACAAATTCTACCCCTTCTTTTACTTATTACTTATTATGACTTACCCGTACTAAATCCTAGAGTACTAATAAAGGAGACTCCTAACTTTAGCCTTAAGTTGAGTTTGATCCATTTCATTTTTTCGACTTAAAATTTTACTTTATATACATGACAAGTAAAGAAACCCAGTATACTCTTAGTGCCTACGAAGGTAGGGTAGTAGTATAACACAAATTAATACGAAATTTTAACAAAAAGAGGGTTTTCCTCATGTTATGGTTGTTTTTTTAGTATCTAGCTGGGATAGTAAACACAAAAGTAAAGTCAAAAGCAATTCAATTATATGGGGAGTATCGGCTTAAAAGAAGTCAAATGTACAAACGCATTACTGGGTACGCTAATTCTTGTTTTAGGGCACGGAAATGAGCATATAACAGGTTTAGTCTTGTTCTAATAAATCTAGATTCGTTGTCCTGAGTTTTAATTTGAATTTTAGGATAAAAGCTTTAGAGAGATCATAGAGAGACTCAGGAAAAATAATGCTCTAAGGATTCCTAGTAAGTGGAGTTGTTTCTGTTTAAGGCTTCAAGTATAAGGTATAACTCATCATAAGTAAGAGAGGATTCCCTATAGATTTCTAAGGAATCTAGAAAATGAGGTCTTGTCAAACAGGGATCCCTAAAAAACACCTTCAAACCTCTTTTATAGTAACAGAGATCTACCGACCGGATATATAACAACCCCTTTTTAAAACAGGGATAAACATGGTTTACTTGCACTATTGAAGTGCCCTATGTCCTGTATACAGGATAAAGATGAATAGTTTTTACTTTTCCGGACACCCTGTTCCCATAATATACGTAACCTCTTTCGTAAGGAGTTGATATGGAAGACTTAGAAGCCAGAGCTAAAAAAGCACTCTCATTTATGAAGTTGGAGTTAGAATAGATATAATAAATAAAGATAAATCCTTGCGATACTCAATTCTGTCTTTTTTATAGATATAGAATTTGAAGCAGGTTTATCTTACTTTATATACTTTTAGAGCGCTTAGCCTACTAGTCAAGAGCAAGCAAAAGGAAATTCTTTAATAGACAAAAGCTTCTGATTAAGACTACGAGTTCAACTCGAAAAAACACAAGCATAGAAAAAGGGAGAGTGGTTACCCCGAAATAAGTAAGAGGTCTCCCTTAAAGGTTTCCTTTAAGATAAGTCCCAGGACAGCAAATTTCCTTTTTAGCACAACTTCGTGAACTTTTTTGAAGGGGGGTGTTTTGCCAGTATGAGATAATTTATTTAGTGTAGTGTATCAAGGTTTTTATTTACGCTAGATGAGATTTACTATAAAGCGGAGGCGCTTTTACTCTTAATTTTGTACAAAAGTTCTTTCCGAGTGTTTCTAAAGTCTAATGTTGTGAAGCCGATCAGGAGTAAGTCTTGTTAAGCGAGGTCATAAGAAAAGTAAGAATCAAACCTTTTTGAAATCGGGACTTGGGTTTGAGACAGATATACAACCCTAGTAGAAATTGAAACTCAAGTTTTATACTTTAGTTATTGGAGTTCCTAAAGATATAGATATGACACGAGCCGGAGTACTTTTGCGTGGTACAAGAGTTTAGCGTTTTAGGATGTAATTAGAACCTTCATAGTCATATGCACCAAAAACTATGAAGTGTTTGTTATAGATATCTGAGGTTTATAGACCTCTTGCCTTGCTTGGGATTATGCCTGTGTTATTGGTTCGTAGATAGAAACGGAGTACCTCTAGTTGAAAAAATATGTGTATATCTCAATTTTTGTGTAAAGATTCAATTAGAAGTTCCAGAGTTCCTTACAAGGCTAAGGCTTATTAAAAAGCAAGTTATAAGCTCGTAAAAGATATATCCTCGTTTTTCAAATCTTATAACTAAGAAAAAGAGTATCCGCCACTTGAGAATCAAGAACTTCTTTTAGGTATACAGTAAGCAGCAGATTTGTGTGTAAGTAAGCGGTAACTGTTGGTTTATCTGCCTTTTACTTTTAAGCGTCGAATTTATACTAAGGGAACCCCAAAAAATTAGAAATAAGAAAAACTAAGGAATTCAGGACACTTACAGCTAGTAAGCCCCTGTGTAATACACCTACAAAAAATAGAGAAACTTCAACAATACAGTAATATAAGTGCCCCGCACGCCCGATATCTACACTAAAGAAATGGGCAAAGGTCTCGAGTTATATAGTATTTTATATTTATAGAAAGAGTAGAGAGCAACCCGCCAGTAGATTTTACTGGTATATTTGGCAGTTCATTTTTGTTATCACAGGACCTCTCCTCAGCACTCCGGTAAGTATAAACTCTTCATTAGAGCAGTCCGCGCTTATAGGGGATAATTCACTATGTATGAAATATTTTATATAGATTATATGCAATCAAAATTGAAAAAAGTTCAGCAACTAAATACTTTAATTAGCAATAGACTTCTACAACCAAAACGCGTTACTCCTTAGCTGGAGAGGGGCCACTAAATACTGACAAATTGAACTACTTAGTACATACAACCTAAAACAATAAATTAGAACTAAAAATTACCCATATACTATTGTAGACATCCGCTGCTACCCTAAGAATGACTCTTCGATTTTTACAGGGGAAAGGTTGTCTATATATATCCTATATAAAAGGTAAATGTGACTAGGTTTAACGCGTTACGTCTTTTGCTGACATGAAAATACAATCTTAGAATCCTAATTATAAATTTTTGACATAGGTATCCCAACCACCCACTTATATTTTATTTATACTCCGTAAAATTTCTTTGCTTTTTTAACAAGAGGTCTTTCGCAACGCTATTTAAAAGCTCTCGCTAAATCTACATGTTACTTGACCTTTTTATGCTAGCTTCTTCGATAAATTTTTAGTTTTCTTAGTTTAACTCACCTAGGAATTGGACAACCTTACTTACACATTTGCTTGATATGGGGCCTTTGAGATCCTAAGGAGCTCCCTAGATTACTTATAGGTAGTCAGTCCTGCTAGTTTAGGAACCCAGAGGTTTTGTTTTCAGAGTTACGGGTTAAAAAAAGACGTAAACAAAGTTCGAATTCAGGAACTAAAAGAATTAGCTCACAAAACATAGTCTAAGGGATTCATAATATATTAAAGAAAGGACTGCTTTTGTAAGTCTCTGATATCAGGCTAGGGGATACAACAAAAAGGAAATGCTCCTAGTTAAACGTGGGCACTGGTTTATAGTATTAGGTTTTCCATAGAAGTGACTATTAAGAAAGCCAGAGGAAGTTTTTGCATATTTTGGTTGCGCCCTAGTTAGGGTATACAAGGGGCCTTATTAAATAAGGATAGGGATATAAGGAAACACCCGTGATCTTATAGGACCCAAGGATTCGTAATGTTAGCTAGAATATCAAATAAATCTCTATTAGTCATCCTGCAAAAACTTCGGTAGAATAAAGGATAATTACATTATTGTGACACTAGAACTAGTTTTCGGCGTCCTTATATAGCAAGGGTGTATTAAAGCTTTGTAAAATAGATCCTAGTAAAGAAGCAACCCCTTTGGAGAAAGTCTGTGCTGACTCTTTAATTTGGTAATTTATTATTTAGGAGTAGGAGTCTTTGCTTTTAAGCCCTTATTTTAAGGTGTATTTATCCTTTTTTTTCAAGTATTCCCCTTACCTAGAGAGCTCTTAAAGAAAAGGACTTCGAATTTAAAAATGGAGGGCTTTCCTTTGAGTAAGTGTAAAAATACAGGGTAATAGTTCCTTGGCTATTCACAGGTTTTAGTTTAGCTCAGAAAAGCAATATACATGTAGAAAAAAGAGGCCCAGCAGAACGTCTCGCCCATTAATAAAGAAAGAACCTGTTCTTTTTGTCTTCCCCTATTATATATATTGCAAATTGAATGAAAGTGTTTTTCAGTAAGGATCGGGATAGCCGTTTTAGTACTACTTAACTATATGTTAAGAATACCATAGTAGAGCTCATATAAAGAGGTCCGTTAATTTCATTTTAAGCCCTATATAATTTCAAGAACGACCAAGTATACCTTTAATATCGATGGATTCTTTTTCCACGCATCTTATTTTAAAATTCCGAGTCCTTTTTAGAATCTCTAAAAATCCTACAAGGGTTTTCAATCAAAGGAATCCTGAGTTAGGAGGTAGTCCAAATAGTATTACGTTTAAATAAATATATAGTGGATCTCCCTTGTTTGGAGTATAAAGAATTTTATAACTAAGCGAAAGAACTCACTATACTCATTTTGCACAGCTTTGTCTCCCTGCCGTCATTAATGTCCGAAAACTTAAGAAATCTTGAAGTTATAGGGTTCGGTAAGGGTCTCGAGTCACACATGGCATACTTTAAAATTATAGTAAATAAAAGGGGCTTTCAAGGTCTTATTACCCTGTTTTTTTAGAAGCTTTTTACCAAATCCAATTCATTTTTATTGTAGGAGGATTTTCATACTAATGTTTACCGATTAACTAGGTTATTACAAAAAAACAAAACTTCTACCTATAAAAAACTGAAGGAAACTTTCAATCAACACTTACTCCGCGCTGGGATAACTCCGCTTTAACATTTGTCAACTCTATAAAAGCCTCCTGTAGTAGAATTCATATACAAAGCTATTGCTTTGATAGAAGACTATAACTCGGTAAGGCAGCACAGATAATAATTATCTACTCAAACGTATTTCTCAGCCGAGTGCTAATCCTTGTAAAAAAAGTATTAAAATACTTATTAATAATGAATAGCCTTCAAGCTGACCCCCAAATTAAGGAGATATATCTTGGAGAATACTCTTATAAGGTGATTGGGATTAAACATCTTTAATGGAGCTCCCGGGTTTTCTTTAGTTCACAAAATTAGTTTTGCTTTAAACTAGGATAGATAAAAGAGCCTTAACTTAATTCGGTTGACTATAAAATGCTTACTAATATAAATTTCTTGGTTCCATATATCCATATATAGTATAATGTTAGTTTAAGAGGAGAACTGTGAAAAGGCTCCTGTCCTTTTATACCTTATTTATACAAATCTTATATGCTTATTAAACCTTGTGCGTTAAGCTTAGGATAGCTAGGGTTTCCTACTTGGGTATCCGGGTTTTTATGATATAGCCTTAATATGCTTTTTCTGATTTAACTGCAATATAACTTTAGGAAACTGGGCATTTTAGAGCAGTTATAATATAAAAGAAACTTTTTGTAGGTGAAGTTAGCCCCGGCTAAATAAAAAGTAATCCCTAGCGCTTTTAAGGATTGCCTTGCTCTTACACAGTAAAAGTATTCTTGATACATAACAGCAGGGAATTATTACAAAAAGTTATATATACAAAATAACTTGAGAGTGCCTTTGAGTTGGAGCAGGGGCCCCTCTATTTCAAGTAACTTTTTAGTAGCATGCTTTAAAGGGAAGGCATTAAGTCTCAAAAGTAACTACAAAAGTCAAGCCCTGTCATAAGGAAAAAAACCCATACCTTATTCTCCAAATTAAGCTTTGATATGTTTGTTTGGAGGAAATGGGATTTGAACCCATGATACGCGGTTGCCCTTGTATGTTGATTTAGCAAACCAATGCCTTAAAACCACTCAGCCATTCCTCCACTAGGTTTTTCTTCCCATAAATTCTTGTTATTCTTTAACATTTCTATTTAAGTGATTTTCTTGAACTTAGTTTAATGTCAGCTTTCCCTATTTCTCTAAACTATTAGCAAAGATAAGGATACTTTTAGCATTTTTGAGATTCTATATTAAGAAAGATTCAAGATCACAATTCTTTTTCTTACTTTTTCTGACCGGGTCCTAACTAATTAAAAAGACCTAAAGCTGGGTATAGCTAAAGAGGAATCACTTGAAATATCAAATAGATAAAGATCATCCTTACGTCTGGATCCAGTTATAGTAACCTCGAATCTAGTCAGTTTAGTAGTAAAGTCAGTCTTGTTTTTATGACTCTCGTTCTAGTATTATATATATGCTTTGTGGAGTAAAGCTACGTGGTTAGAGCACAGGTTCGTAGGACCCACATCCAAGGGTTCAAATCGGCTTACTCTTAGTGTTCTTCCTTGCTCTACTTTTTCTTATTTTTTTTGAAATTGTTCCTATTAATTAACTCCTTTTCTTATGAGTCTATTGTATAAAATAAAAAAGTAAAATATCAAGCTTAGAAATGGCTTCACCTTTCTCTGTTGTCCTATAGGAACTGGTAACTCCTAGAAAGAGACTCCGCATACAAATCTTGTTTCTAGTGCGTATCGATTCCCGAAACGAAGGCTTAATGGCTGGCTACCATTTCCTTTTGTGGTGTGTTTTGTTGATAGGCATGAGCGTTTTAGTTTCTCATTAGTGCTTTGCTGGATCAGAATAGAGTATAGTGTGTATCTACTTAGATTAGAGTCCTCTTGTATTAGGATTGTTTTTGGAAGTTCCGTTGGAGTTTAGGCTTCCCCTCCTGCTCTTGTAAAGAACCCTCCCTTTTTTCGATAAATCTCCTCGTAAGTCGTTTAGTTTTCATGTAACGACCTTATTCTGGTTTGAGTCATAGGATACCTTGATCATCTTTATCAGTCTTCCCTTTTGAGTAAGTGTTTTCTAGTAGAATCCTTCTTATCTTACTCAATTTCTACTCTATATCAAGCGTTCTTTTTTCTTTCTAAAGGTCTAGAGGTTAAATGTGGTCCCTTCATCTACTTTATTGTATTGTAGATTGTTGGTTGACTTCCTCCTGTAGGGGATCCTAATTTTTAATCGGATATTTCTCTTTTTGTTGTGTACTGGGTTCAAGTCCTTTTACACTCTGTTTGAATTGGTACAGATTTCAGAATTCTGTAAGCGAGCTTAACAAGCTAAATCTGGCCTCTGTTTCAGTTTCCAATTATTCCCGAAAGATTTTGGGGAAGAAAAGAAGTCCAGTGATAGTTTGACTTGTTGCTCTTCCTGTTTTAAAGGTAATTAGTTTCCGGTAAGTACTATTGTCTGTAGATGTAGAGCTAAAAGTGAAAGTTTGTTTTCTTGTCTTTCTGAGCCAGTTTGAGTAGTCAGTCACAGGGAATTTTTAACTAAAAAGGGTTCTTTCCTTCTTAACCCGCACAAGGAAATACTAAAAAAGAGGCTTAAACTGGGAGTCTATAATCTCTAACTAGTTGAAAAGTAGAAGGAATTCAATTTCAAATGATAGTCTTACTGATTGGGGTAAGTGTTAAGGGAATAGGGCTTTTGCACCTCCCTTAAAAAGTGGAAATCTGGAATATTGAATAAAAAAGTCTTTCTAAAGAGGAGTCAAATTCTCTAAAGTAAGGAATCAGTTATCCTCTTTGCTTAAGAAGCTTTTGTTTAGAATCCTGGGTTTTTCCCTATCAATTGAATTGAGTTTACTGTTATGCCCTCTCTTAGATTCACTATATTCTAAAAGGATTCTATACTTGGCTTACTCCGATAAGTAAGTGTTACCTAGGCACTGTTCTAATTAAGGAGGTATTCCCCTTTTCTTTAACATCTCTAAAACTATTTTATAAAAAACCAAAGGGATCCCGGTATAATAACGGGTTTTAGATTTAAAAAGGATTTTAGGGTATATATCCTATACTTTTTTATAGTGATCTAATACAAAAGAGAGAATCCTTCGTTTTATTTACGTCCTAATTGGAGTGCCTATAATAACCGGAATACTCTTCGTCAGATATAAAAAAATGCTTGGCCAAAACTTATCGGTCTAATTGAATCGCTTTGTTCGTACATTAAAAACTACTGCTATTTATCAATTTTGAGCAAGCTATCTGAAAATAAACTCGGTTTTATAGCGATTACAAACAAGTTTACCTGTTGCTCTTGTATCATTCCGATCAATGAATTACTGAAATAACATAACTTAACGAATGACTAAGTCCTTATTTGACTCCCAAGATATCTTGAATCATATATTGCAAAGAGCACCCTTTTTAATGAAAATTAAAGAAGAACTTATTATGTCAGCTAGCATTAGTGCTATAAGGGTAAGTTACGAGGAAATCGAAAGAGGCCCCTTATTCTAGGGTAGAGGGTATTTAATCCTATTTGACAAAGATATAAGTAGATGGTAAATAGAAAATCGGAGCCTTATAACATCTCTTGGTTTGAATTGCAATAGTTTAGTCGTTATACAGATAATTTTTAAACCAAGGACTAAAACCCGAGATAACCAAACTTAGAGACTCAACTCCTTTAAAAATTTGAATATTAAGTGTGCCCCTATAAATACAGATTAGCGACTTTGCAGATTTGAACGCTTATTCCAGCTTTTTGTGAAGAAGGACTTTACGTATTATACCCGCTTCTAACTGCAGTAGTAAGAACTCTTAAATATGCGATGAGTTGCTTAATACAAAAATTTTTAATAAGTAAAATGGATATATCATTTTCTATTTATAGGATCCCCGTGAAACTAACTAGTTGCTAAGATATTGCAGGAAAAATATTATGGTTCCATTATTACAATCTAAAAACTTTAGGCATAAAATCAGGGAACTCTAGCTTTAAATTAATTACTAGCTTATATTTCTTGTTTAGTTTTCCACTAAACTTTGACTTTACAGTTTTGGGCTTTATTAACAAAAGTTCCATTATTCTGTATCGAAGATCCCCCTGACTTTTTAGGTTTAAAAGGTACAAAGTTATCTTCTTCCGTATATAAGAACGCTACCGGCTATTCGTAGGAGGGAAAAACTCTTGAAACAGGCCCTTAATTTAGGAGTTGGGTCAGAGATAATCTTTCCCTTGTTTAACAAGCAATAACTTTAAATGAAGGATTAGAAGTCTATCGATGAGGTCGAGTCGTTGAATTATTAAGAATTCTTACTGGCATATATCGCTACCCCTTTTTTTTGCTAATTAAAATTAGATGCTCAATCCTTTTGGAGTAATCAAGCAATACTAAAGAATCCGGGTCGTTATTTACTAAATAAACCAACCTGAAAAATACGAGAGTCTTTCGCCATAACATAAGCTTTTTCTATTTATATACTAACTGAAAAATAAAAACAGAACGAGGGTTCGAAACCTGTTGTTCAGCTTGTACCATTTGAATTAGTCCGGACTTTCATAATCATTGTCGAAGAAAGAATCCTGTACAATATCTAACTTTCGCTATTCTTATATTTTTAATAGGTATCCTGAACCTTCTTTTCAAGGCAACATGCCGCCCTAGAGAGCATAGAATAAGAGCAGGCCCGGTCAATATGATATATCCACCACATAAAGGTGTTAATGATAGACCTCAAGAGTACCTGTACGTACATATAAAGAGGGCTTCAAACTAAATATATTAGCATCGAAGAAGTACATACTATATATAATCCGCTTAGATTTTTTGTATTTTTCTTATAGTTAACACAATAAAAGGCGTAAGTAATTTATGCGTTACTCTAGGTTGCTTTTAAACTAGTGGTCATTAAATAGAACTCTTTTTTTCTAAGAGACCCTTGCTATTTACTCGTACTTTATATATTGCTATCAGGTAGGCAACTCAATATGCAGTATACTTTAAACCGAGAAAGACTTTTCGGGTTTTTTCTCGGGTACAGGAAAACCGATTCCATCTTGATTGGATCGCTCTCTTACTGACGTATAATGGGTAATTTACCAAGTTTTTTTGTAAGCTAGAGCAATAAATGTGTAATTGATTAAAATATTTTGTTAGTTAAAACAAACAAGGTTATCGCTAAATAACAAAAGTTAACTCACCGGGGAAGTAGCCGCGTTGTTGTCATTTTATCCTAGAGCCTTAACAAAGCTCTCTCAAAAATGGGAGGATATACATGTTTTGTGCCATGAATCTTACTAAAAAGTAAAGGGCTGCTGCTATCCTGATAAACTCCAAAATAGAATGCCGTGACAGTAAAGAGGAAAATTTACTGCGGGTAGCTAAGGAGCACCTATAAAGGTAAAATCTTTACAGATTGCGATTTAGTATGATTTTCTCAAGAAAATGGATGAAATGAAACCTCTATAATATAAAATCACCAACCGAACAGCATAACACATATATTAGCAAAACTCGTTTTTGCCTAATTACTATACTAGAGATTGAAGTGTAATCCAAATTACTATAGTATTTAGTTTTGTAATTCAGTCTTGCGAGATCCGCGGCTATATAGCTAAGCTTAGAGAACTCAAGGAGCCCGTCTTATGGGTTTTAATCCTTTCACCGTGACTAAAAATAGAGCACGGATATTTTTTTTAGGTAAGCAGGATCCTTTTTTGATATTTTATAATATATAGTTTTTAAGTACAAGAAATTTGAGTAATTCTAGACGGAATCGTTTTTACACCAATAGATATGGTATGCCCCGAAAAAAAAAGATTCTCTATTATTCCTTTTCGATGAATTTGGAATTCACTTCTGATTTTCGTTAGTATAAGTGCAATATAATGGCCCCTTTCTACAAGATATTACATTAATTTTTAATTCCATTTCAGTATTTTGCACTAGTTTTTATAAATTCCCCTACAAATAGGAGTGAAATTAGATGTACTGAGAGTCAATTTATAAGCAGTCGTTAGTCAATCTTCATCTAGGAAAAAGCGGAGGGTTTTAGTTGGGGTGTAGGAATATCCCCTAATTTCTTAACTAGTTCTTTCTTGGCGGATACGCCTTACGCGAATTCGGCCTTATTTACAGGACTATGGGTGGATAATTTTAGAATGGACTTTAAAAACGGAAAAGAAAAGCACTAACCAAGAAACTTCCACGAACTTGTAAGATTTGAAAACTGACTCATTCCTAAATCAGAAGTTAAAAAACTAGAAGGATACTAAAAAGTCTTGCTTTAATAGACTCTTTTTGAGATCCTAGTATGGGAGCTTTTAGCAGAAAGGAAAAACCCTGACCTTTCATATGTATAAGGAGAATCTAATTGAATTCTTATATATATCACAAATCTCATAAAAACGAAACAAATTTAGGGGGTCACTTCCTAGAGAGGAAAGCTTATTATAACCAGGGAGTAAATTTAGAAAAGAGAATTGAAATATCTAATTTTAACTTTGAGATCAACTGGGTTTAGTATACGGTTGTTCCAAAAGGAATTATTAAATTAAGTAGTTTTACATGAATCTTCGATACCGAGCGCATACTTAAGGATAAAAAAAGGAGGCCTAATCCTAAGAAAGTATATATGAAGTTGGATATGAGAAGGGTTATTTCACTTAATCACCGTTATCTTTAAAACCGTATCAAATAATAAAATAGTGGTAAATATATCAGCGCGGGTAAATGGAGAATACTGAGTAGTTTTTAGTACTACAAATAGATACAGGGCAGCTCCCTATAATAATTTTTTATTGCTTATAGTACCGAATAGCTATTGCCAGAAGTACTTGTCTAAATTTAAACGAAAATATAAAAAAAGAAATAAGAGTAATAACCAATAACTAAAAAAGACCGTGGATATTAGATTTATTTGTAGATTTCTAAGCCTAATTAAAACTTGGTAGTAACCCCTGAACGGAGTCAAAAAGACCTTATACCCAATAAGAGACCTTGGAATACAAGAATACAATAAAGCCTCCATTGGGCGATCCAAACAACAAAACGTGAAAGAAAAGGCATAACAATTTAGTAATATAATAATTAATTTGTCCTTATTGTACTTGTCTCTTTGGAGAAAAAGTACTAGACTAGCTCTCATATTCCTCGGTGCAGCTTAGCCCGCAAAGAAATCTATATCACACAAATACTAAGGGAGTCTCTTTTTACTTCGGAACTTAGGAACCCTACAGCATTGTACTCCGTTCGACCCGAGAATCCTTGCTAGTAAAAAGAATAAAGGAGTCATAAGCTCCACTAAAGGCAAACCTGTTTCAAATAAAAATATCTTTAAACTCTTTTGCGCTACTGCTCTATTACTGGGCTTTACTTAACCCGCACCTATACCTATTATAAAACAAGAAACTATCTGACATAATATCCTATTTTTAACAAGTTTATATAGCTATCTGGCTAAGTATTACCCTGAAAACGCTACGACATTAATCTAAGAATACCTTTAGAAAAGGGGACCCTCTTTTGTAGACTTTGCCTTGTCATTATACCCAAGAGCCCCTAAACTACTTAGCTTTTTAAATACCTTGAATCCCTGGGAATAAAGTTACTAAATAGGGAATCACGTATATACAAAACTAGTTCACTTTTGATTTGCTTTCATTACAAGACTTCTAAAGAATCTTACTGAAAGAGAAAGCTTCCTAGGTTTTATATTCTTATCTTCTCTTTCTGTAAGTTTGATCAGAGTAACCCTTTATCTGGATATGATAATACCACGAAGTCCCAAGCATACCCCTACTTATCCAGGCAATTAATCTGTTGGCTGAGAACCCCCATTGAAGGATTCTCTCGAAACAAAAACAGTATTTATAGATACTACTTAGTAGCAGGCGTCAACTGTACGTCGATTCCTTTTACACAACAAGACTTTTTCGCTTTTTAGAAAAAAGGGGTTCTCCATATTCCATGCTTAAAATATATCTTTTTTAAGGTTTGCAGTTTATAAAGTATGGCTTCTCATCACTCTTACTACAAAATGGACTATCAAATTTGGATTCCTATTAGTAGGTTAGTTAGTCTAGTTTTATAGAATATATAAACCAAAAATTCATTTGTTACATGCTGTTTTCTTAAATGCATTTTGAAAAGCTGCCTGTCTCACTAAAAATCATAGTTTGAGTTAAGGCCGCACTTCTTCCTCTTTGCTATACGTTTCTCAGTATATTTCGCTGTGGTTTTCCCAACATATAACTACGTTTCCTGCGCCACCCAAAAAGTTTCGTTATTGGCTGAATTATGTGCTTGTTAGGTCAGTTTAGTTACAAGGAAATCAAGATGAATTAAACTCAAAATTATTGCGGGATCTAAATATAGTTATATTAGACAACAAGGCTTAATTCGTGATTAAATAATAAGAAGTCTCAACTATAATATAGTTTCTTGCTAAAACTGCGGTTCTCAAGGATTTCTTATACCAGAGCTTAGACCTAATATTTTTAAATAGGACGTTTACCATTATCTAGGCTTTATCTAGAACACTCTCAAGAATTTTGAAAAGAAACTATTCTGAAAAAGCGGAAACCCTTCATGCAATATCGAAAGTAGGGAATTCCCGAGCCTAGGGTTACCTTTAATATTTCTCTTATAACAATAAATAATATTTTTCACGTGAAATTAACTAATACTAATTAAAAAACTATAAACTTAATAAAAAGCAAAAAGAAGTCTGAGATTTCCCATTCAAGTAAAGGCAATGGAGCGCAGAGTAGGGAATAAGAACAATAGGCGTCGAAATAGATTTTGAATCTAAGTATGTTGGGCTTCTAGTGGATCCCTTTTCTTATCCTGTTCCAGCTGCTAGGTATGCCCTTTAATCCCAGTTTGATAGGTAGTTTTCGCAATATTAGATTCTTTAATATAATAATGCTTTTTTGTGACTTTCTTTGCGTGATAGTTTCGTAACAAAACGAATGATGGATCAATCAACTAAGTCTCAAGGTTAGGATCTATTAAAATTGGGAATATCTTGCTTATGAGTATTGAAAGTTTGCTGAGAGCTCCATTAAAGACCTCTTTCAGGCTCTCCTAAAAAACGCAATCCCTAAAGTTATAACTTTGTATTCTTAACAAGAGACCAAGAATCCATTACTGTAATACTATCTCACTAGTTAGAGTTAATAAAAAGTAAGGGAAATCAGAATATTGTTATGTATTTCAAATTATGGGGAATACCAGAATAAATATCATATATTTATATATATTGATGACAGGAACCTAGTTCTCAAGAGATTCTTTTTTTCCTTCAGGGATTCCAAGCGATTGCCCCCTACCAGTTGTATCTAAGCCACTTGACTTGATTATAATAAAGTTTTTAACATATTATCTTGTCTACCAACTAAAAGAATTCGTGTACACACCTTAAAATACAGAATACCTTTATCTTATATCCTGACCTAGTACTAAGAAATTTTAGTTATTTGATGCTTTATATCTCTTACTCCAGGATTTCACTGCCAAGAGTGAGACGACTTTCCTTGTTCAAGACTTTAACAAAATTAGGAAGAAGTTTAAATCAAACTCTGGAATGTTGTTTGTATTTTTAATTGTTGAGTTGCTCAGCAAGAAGTGGGTCGGTTTGCAGATATATAAGTTTTTTAGGGATCGTTTTTTAGGGATCGTTTCTTTGAGAATAGAATTGCCTACGGGGGGTCTATGCAGCAAAAATTCCTTTGTGTCTACTCGTTTATATCCTTTGACAAAAAAGACTCTACTCATTTATCATTTAGGCATATGTAAAAGGGTCCTTAATTGTTAAGAGGAAGAGAAAAGCTAAATACTGGTTTAAATAAAGCAGACTTTACTTGTACGTTTTTTGTAATGGAGATTTTACTGGGATTTGATTATCAATATTTATATCATAATCAGTCTTTCTATTATTACCTTATGCAGTAAGTATATATTAACTATATTAACACCCGTGAATTATGTCATATTGTATTATATCCAAGTTATAGCCCTTACAGAACTCCTAACTACTGAAACTAACTTCCTTCGGTAGGGATTTTGTTAAGTCTTGGGCTGAATAAAGTAAGAGTTTCCTATCTATAATACTATAATAGATATTGTGCGCTAGTTATAAAAAATTCAGTAGTGCTTTTTACGAGTCTCTTTTCCCCGTTAGTTATAGAAAATATATGTTTAAATTTATAGGATTTAGTAGGGGTTTACAAAACAAGTCATAGCCTTGCCTGATATTATCCAAAATTCCAATAAGTAGGGAACACATAAACACAGTCCTGCTTTTTGAGCATAGAGTACTTCTTAGGTATATTTAGAAATTTGTGGTTTTCTTTATCCTGTAAAAGAATGTTGTTAATAAAACTCATAGGTAGGGGTAGGGCGACAAAATAAGTATTCTTCGAAGAGTATGTCTCTGTCCCGGAGTCCTGGTAAGTAACTAGACGAAAAAATGTCTTATTAGTATATATATATACCAGTTTTCAAAGATTCTCGTAACTGAATATTAGGCAACCCTTTTCATACACCTAAAATCTATAAATAAATATTATAGGGTTCTTTAAAGAGTATCCGCCGGGGATCTTGTAATACAAGCAGGGGATTTATATTGTAGGGGATGCCTAGCAGAGAGAAATAGAGTATTAAACTTCTCTGGATGATTTTAAAAAAGGGACCTATGAAATTGAGGGACTCTTTTTCTTAGTGGATATTCTAGTCATGAAAGCTTTCTTAACGTAATATCTGGAAAATTCTAAGGCTATTTCTAATAGGATTCCGCTTAAATCTCTTATTTAACCCGGTTATTAGAATTGCATTAATTTTTGTGGAATTTAACAAAAAGGATTAAAGGGCCGCATTTGGATACAATATTAGACTCCTACAAGGATCTCGCTTTCACGTTGGCTTACACTAGGGTTACTTCCTTTATCATCTCAAAGAAAATTTGTATTGAACGCTGTAAGTAGACATTCTTTTAGGAGTAGGCACATCTTTTGCTAGATCTAGTACATACTATATTATTTTTTTGGTCAGTAGTTTCAATTCTACTTGGTTAGTGAGAGCTTAAAAAAAAGAGTTTCTTCGAATTATCTAAAAGTTTATGGAAACGCTATATATATTAAAAGAGGATCCACAATAGGTCAAGACTTATACTTGGTTTGTATTCTCAGTCAGGTATTGACTAAAAATTGAGATCTATGTCTACCGGTACTAGAGGTTTTTTGACGGACTTTATAAACTAATCCACAAGAATATAAACTCGTAATGATAGAAAAGATAATAAGGAACAAAGGAAGGAGCACCTCATAGAAGGGTTTTTGCGTTTATTGTTACCCCAGGATTCCTATCTATTACCAAAATAAGAAGTTCTAGTTGATTACAAACCTTTACACAATCTTTATACTTATAAATAACAGAAATAGAACTTTTTAGAGGAGTAACAAAGAATTAACTAAAGCCTTGCTAAAGTTCTATTTTTGGTATAAGAGTACTACTTCAGACATTTTTAAAAACTTTGATATTTAAAAGGAACTTGAATAATAGATTGGGTGCAAAAAAAGTAAAATTGACTTGACTTTATCTAGTTTATAGATATTTTCTAAGAGTAAGCACTTAATAATAATTACAAAATCAGTAGAAACTACAAAGGAGGATAGAATTCTAATAAAATACGGATTTTCCTCTTTTAGACTCCTTATACTTTTTGATAGCGTACAAGTCAGTATGTGTTTACCAAAAATTCTAGTAGCAACATATCACTTTATAACTTTGTTAAAAGAGGTTTCTATAAAACAGATCTTTCTTTTAATTCCCAATATCCTTCGAAAAATCACCGGTATCAGAATAGTATATAAAATTCTCTAATTAAAATTTGGGGTAGATCTAGAAATTTAGTAACTCCTCCCCTTTACTCCTAAAAGTGAAACTTCGACTTGATTTGAATCTGAGAGACTGCCTAGTCAATTTATTTAAAGCTTCCTTATTTCTCTCCTAAGTTTAACATAAAAGGAACTCACTTGCTTTAGATATGCGAATGACGAAAAATAAGGGGATACACATTAGAAACTTAGTATAACCGACAATAAGTAAAAGACCTATAAATATAGAATAAAAAGTTCTTTTTTTTAGTAATAATACGGTGTGTAGTTAGAATCTTCGTTTTACTTAATTAAAGGCCGACTTGCCCTACTTGTAGTTGTAGTATTTCATTTGACTAAGACTTTCTTGTGGGATCGGGTGATCGGAATCCCTTTTAGGAAAACATTACTCCAAATTAATTGATTGACAAGGATTCGAGGTATCTAGGGTTTTCTAATTATGATTGCTTATAGTCTCTGCAGTATTATGATCTAAAAAGAGTTAAGTGGCTCCTATAAAAAAAAGGGATTCCTTACTATTCACAGGGCTTGAACCCACGCATGACGAGCAAACTCATCCTTGCTCTACCACCTCTTCTAAAACCGTACACTTTATGTTAGTAATGCAGGCTGCTCTCTATAAGAAATACAACGGAACAAAGAATCCTGGATCAAGCTATTTCTTAGTCATTATAGTTCTTCGAAAATCTATGGCATTGCGACGGAAGACATCTTGTCGCTTAACCTTACTGGTTCTATTCATAGTCAGTACAATAGCACCAACCATAGCTACTAATAAAATAAGACTAGAAAGCAAAAACCACACAAAATAGTGTGTATATAGTAGATTACCCAAGGTTTCTAAATTAGTCCAACCTTGAACCTTTCCAGCATAGAGCATGTATCCCATAGAAAGGATCTTTTCCTGGCTTGGGAGTAATGGAATGCTTTCGTTATCTAAGATGAAGAAGATTTCGGACCAGAAGATGAGTCCTATAATTCCGCTGACCGGTAAATATCGCAAAACTTCTTCATGAATCTCTGCTATTTGAATATGGAACATCATAACTACGAATAGGAAAAGTACAGCTATAGCTCCTATGTATACAACTAGGAAGATCATAGCAAAGAAGTCAAGACCCAACAAGAGTAAGAGCCCTGAGGTGTTGCAAAAGACTAGTATGAAGAAGAGAACGGCATGTACTGGATTTTTAGCGCGTACAACGAGTAATGCAGAGACTAGGGCGAGTATTGAGAAAACGGAAAGTATCATGATACATTGTCCTTATTGCTGAAAAGAAACTCTCATACTAGAATCCTAGAAAAAGAAATTTGCATATTCCACCGCAGCTATACCAGGATCATTAAAGAAAAAAGAGAAAAACCAATCTTCAAGAACGTCAAAAGGAAGAGGGATATACTCGTAAAGGGCGTGAACCAGATCTTCTAGTTTTTCCGCAAGTCTCTCAGAAAGCTCGAAAGGCTCCCTTTGATCCTGTGCGGGCATTCTCAAATCTATGTATGCAATGTCATCGGGGTCCACGTTGGCAAGGTCGAGGATGTTTGGCAAGTCAGGCTCGATTGAAGAAGGATCCAGGTCTCGTCCCGGATCGCCGACAACATATCGAAAAACGAGAGGGGCCAAAACTGCAGCCACGGTCACTCCTATAAGAATATCTAGAACATTGGAATTATGTAACGAATCGAGAATAGTCATCATACGAAATAAGATACTTTTTTTCCAAGCAGTGCGGCATCTAAAGAGAAATTTTCTAATTCTAAAAAAGAATGAATTTGACAACAAGATACAGTACAGGGTTGACTCGATTTGAACCTAAGGTTTCTCATAATTCTATCAGCTGTTTGACCTTGAGAATGAAAAATGTCAACTAATAGACACTTTTGATATACTTCCACTAACTGATATTACTACTTTTAATTCTATTTTTTAGAGGAATGAAAATGATTTATATATAAGTGATTTTCCTCTTTTAAGGTTTTGTAGTTTTGTAGCTCTCGCGCCACTAAAATAGTCAAGTTTATTGTTTTTCCATATAGGGCGATCCTACTTTTTTGAAAAGAGGCAGGTGTCCCTTAGCTAAAAAGTTGTTTATTCATTTTGTCGTAGTAGAAATTTGGAGCAAGTCTAAAAGGAACTTCTCCAAGGGAAAGCGGAGCCCTTTTTATGAGAAAAATTAGGAAACATATAGCTGTCAAAGTTCATTACCTGTTTTTCCCTTGTATAGAGACTGAAACTCTATCAAGAATTCTATTTTATATAGCTGTGAAAACAATAAAAAGTGAAAGTTTTTCCTTTTTTTGTGCTGGTTACAATGTAAAGTTGACTATACTTATACTATAACTATAGAAGGAACAATTAATACACTAACTACAAAACCCACCATTAGAACAAAAGGAACCCTAACACAAGAGGAAGACTATACCCCCTAAGACAGGTATCCCCTCTAATCTAAGAAAGCTGGTATAGGTAAGAGTATGAAGACTAAGACTCATAAGAGTTTAGTGTGGCTATAACGTAAGTAGATATATCTATAATTACTAGTAACATTAACCTCCTTCGCAAAGCTCCTTAGCCGGGGATTTCCTTATTAAAGACAGGAAATGGAAAGTATATCTGATTAGTAGCTTCCGGGATTAAGGACGGGTAAGTAGGTCTACAATCTAGGGAAAGATAAAAGGGGCACTCATTCATAAGTAAGAGATAAAGATTTAGTATTTTATTCCTAATTCTGTCCCACTAAAGTAATCCTTATTTGTAAGAGTTTTCAGTTTAAGTTAATTTGGCTGTTAAAGTAAAGAGTTGCTAAGTTCCAGGTAAGTCCTTTAGGGGGGGGTGGTAACTATAAAAAAGGGAGTCATTTCTTAACTAAGACTACTTAAGGAAGGTAAGGGTTCCTTTGAGAGCTCTCTAAACGCCTACTTTGAGGTTTGTTTTAGTGAGATAGGTTAAGGTAACAAAGTAATCTGGGGAGGGGATAGTTTTTTGAGTCAAGATATTGCTGCCTTTACAGGAGTAGTATAATGTAATGTAGAATTGAAGGAATAGTCTGGGGTCCTAAAGTCAGTCTTTTTTCGGATAAAAGTCTTTCACTTAGATAAACGTTAACAGGTAATTACCCAGGTTAGCTACTAATAAAGCAGTTCCTGAGGTCAACTAAAACACGGCTTATTTAAATAATAGGGTAGTAACAAAGAGGTCCTTTACCTTTAATCAGAGCCTCCTTCCCCAAAAGAGTCCTTATCTAAATAGGGAAATAGTTCCCTCTTACAAGCTTGGCAGCTAAACCTTTTCGAAACAAAAATCCAGTTTATGAAAAATGAAATAGTATATCTTCTCACCAAAAGGTATACCCTTTGTATAAAATATTAAGCAGTCAAAAAGCTCTAATTCATTAACGTGGACCCCAGGACTGCCTGCGAATATAAGTAAATTTAGTTAGGAGGGAAGGGTTCTACAAAACCCTATAGGTACACCCGGCATAAGACTTTTTTATTTTAACAACTTCCGTGATCCGTAAAAGCAAGCTAGCCTCAAAGCTATATATATATAATTAATTAGGAACCCCGAATTCCCAAGCCCTCATATACATACAGGAGTTCGGATAAATATCTTCAGGATTCCTTTATTATTATTTCAAATTCTTCTGGTGGTTAGGCACATAGAGAAATTTACCTTAGATATAGATAGGGAGCTAAAAACGGGACGTTTTCTCTAATATAGTTAATAGCAACCCGGATTCTGGATATAAAGCAGTAAGTTTTCAAAGTATTTTTATAAAAAACTACTTTTACGTAATAGTTTTAAAAAAGGAGTTTTCTAGTATTTCCTTACTGTCAAGCTACGCCCCGCAACTAAGGCTCAAAAAAAGGCTTGCCAGTATCTACCAGCTGTTAGAGTTCTCCTTTTTAGGTATTCCTTCGGTATTCTCCTAGAGAAAATAATTCATAAGTTAATAAGTTCTAGGATTTTCACTCGTAATTTTGAAGAATAATAGCATTCCAGTTAATCTTTTTTCTGCCAAGGAAAAGTCTGTACCGAATACTTATTATCTTGACTAAATAAGATTTCCTCGATCGGACTAGAGATATTGCTTCCTAGTAAGGAAACCCTACGGATTCCGTGCGTCCTACTTTAGTTTTTCTGGAAAGAGTGCTCATTTCTGTAAACCAAGATTAAGCACAATTATATAAAGTGACAATAGCTACTTTTACGCTGACTGCTATAGCTAAACTAGAAGGAGTTACTTTGACTAGGAATTCCTGTACTCTAACTCAAGCCATCAGACTATGATAGGAATTAAGTGAACACACGAATGCTGCTTTTATTACTTATTATAAAAAAGGAGAGATAAGCAGGGTTAGGTTATGAGGTTTCAAAAGAGGAATTAAAATCTAGTCGATCCATAGGTTACCTTTACCAAGGGCATTCGAACATAAGCAAAAAACTTCGAAAGATAATGTCATATTTGGACACCCAAAAGTAACTGGTTAGCTTAATTAGGTAGATCGAGTTGGAATATTTCAATAACTATAGCAGCGTTTATTACTCAGTTACGTTACGAGGGTCCTATTAAATAAGGAAGCTTAAAATATCAAAAGAGAGTTTCTAAGTTTTGTACTTTTAACAAGTCAGGCTTTTGTCTATATTTTATTTAAAAAGATCCGGGTTCCGTTAGAACTAAACCTTAAATTTTACATGATAGTGTAGGCACATATTTTCGTGTCATAATATAAGTTATCCTCTATAAGGGTACAATGAAACCTTACTTTTCTTGAAAGAGTTTTGTTCTATTTAGATTTCCGGGATTTATCAATAAAGTGTAACCAGGGTCTGGGAGTTTATGGACAAGGAATCTATAATCCCTCTGCACTAAGATGACAGATAATGACTCGCTTTATTCTGTTGGATACTACAAATGTTCCTCGTCAAAGTCCTCCTTTGTCCGATTACCAAAATTAAGATATATATAAATAAGAATAAAAGTAACTAATGCAATAGCAAATCCATTTAGTTAAAGTAGTTATGAAGAATAAAGGCTGGGCATAAGAATAAGATAAGCTTGCTTTCTTATATCTCATGGGCTCTCCTGAGTAACAAGTTTTTGAATAACAAATTCAGGTGTGTAACTCACAGCTTCTACTTTTATGTAATATAAATTTATCTCATTCTCAAGTTTTTCTTAGATATGTTTTACCGCGAGTACAAGATAAAGAAATACTTTTATTTGTTTCCAGCCGGATAGGTTTTTAAAGTAAATAAAATAGATATAAAATTTTGAGTTCTCTCTGATCAATAAGACCCTCACTTACATATACGTTGGGAAAAACAGCTTTTTAGATAGTAAAAAAGCATTTAACAGAACAGATAATAGTGACTAATTCTGATTCTATTGAACATTAAAACAAGGAAGGAATCATAGGTAAGCTTTCTATCAAAAAGCAGTGCACGGGATCCCGCAACCTGGGTGTACTAACAGGGGGGCCCGCTTGAATTGAATAGCAGTTCGAAATTTCTAGCGTTATTAAAGTGCTAATAAGAATGGGTAAATAAAAAAGGTTAATCACAAAACCTACTCTTTTTTGCATACGCTTCTTATGGGTTAAGTCCTTTATTTAGTCATTAATATTCTTCCAAAATATGCCCCTAACTATGCTCAAAATTGTATAATTATTAATATTATAGGGTAAAATTTCTTTTGTATTTGGAAATAGAAGCTCTTTTACTCTATTGTATTGGTCCCTCTTTTTAGTCTCAGCAAAAAGTATGAATCAAGACCTAGAATGCTATATAAACTTAAGAACAAATTAGCTTGACCTAGCCGCTTTCTGAATATTTGAGAAGTTGTTTTTCCTAAAGATCCGAATTTCAGCCTTTATGTTTATGTAACTATTTAGCATTAGTATCTTTTACCTTGAAGAGATAGCCCCGCCAACAGCTATAATGATGCTCTTTAGATCTGTCAGTCTATAAAAGTTGTGAAAACATTTAGTACTTACGAAAAGACCTCTAAAAGTTTCAAATATATGAACAATTTACTACATATACTTTATAAGGATTGGGTGATCCCATAAACCAAGAAATGAGCCCACGGAAAAAATAAGCTTATAATTAAGGTTAGTTTATAAAAAACTCATTAATAGCACCTGTAGTAAGTTGTGGAGCTAGATAGAAATAGAAGAAACCTTTTCTTAGGGTTACCTTATAGTTGTAATAATATTTCGTTGTCAATAAATTTTAGTAAATAAGAATCCAAAAATGTCTTGTGCTAAATAATAACATAAAAGAGACCCATATTCTTGTACCAAACACATTACGTATCTATTTTATACTAAAGTTTTCTTACATTCATGCCTTTCTAATGACTACCCGCACCCTACTTACTATATGAACTTTAGGGTAGGTACTCCAATTCAGCGGGAGTAAATAACAAAATAGAGTCTATTTTGTATGAACTCGATTTAAGGTTTAAAATGAAAACGGAAATCTCAACAACTAAGTAATACAGGACTTTGTTCAGATAAACTACGATGTACTTAGGCTTTATATCTCCCGAGTTAATCTCAGTCTTTTCCTAAGGAGTCCTTAGTAAATGCATTAAAAAGTACCTTCTTTGCTTTAGCTATCGTTTCTTGTTAGACTACGGAAGAAGTTCTAATTCCAGTCAAGTAAAGCCGAAATCTACAAAGACCCGGATTCATTCTAAACTCAATAATAAGAATTTTTACTGTGCGTATTCCCTGACTTTCTTTGTATGGGTAAACTGCTTTGATTTTATGCCTATTATTTCCTTCTTTTTTCTTTGTTTTTTCATTCACTTTTTATCCTATATACAGAAGAATCCGGAAACTCGGTTTTTTGAATTGTTAGGTTTAAGGTGTTGACCATTTCTCCTATATTAGAGTAACGTGAGTCAATTTCCCTTTTTGGTTATTACAATATATGCTCAATATAAGATTACCTTGTAGGATATTGAAGAAAAGGACATCGAGTACTGTACGGTTTTACTTTGCGAAGATATATGAGACGTCATTCTTTTTAGGAATTCTTTGTAAACTGTTGATAGACAATAGGGTAACAGCCTGCTCGCCAATAGTACCCCTAATCCTAGTGTAAAGTAAGCTAATTACAGGTTCTAACTTATACTCTTTTAGGGGCCATCTTCACTGGAACAAACACAATCAAGGAAATCCTTTTGCAACCGTACTGTATCGTAGTAAAGTTAAGTAATGCTGAAGCCTTTGAAATATAGAGAGACTCTAGTAGAACACAGATACAATTTTAATCTTTTTGCGGGGGATACTTAGCAAGCTTCTAGTTTTTTGGTGGCTTTCCACTAAGAGAGTGCACAATTTGATTGATTTCCTTATTTATTCCTCTAATTCGATACCTCTACGTTTGCATTATTATTCACTGCGTTCCAGAAGTCTGAGTATCCGTTAGTCTAATTATGGGGTATTATTATATAAAGGGTTCACGTTCAGATCCTACTTCTAAGCTACTACAGTAAGTATATAATAACATTAGGTGTTTGTACAGATTAATAATATTCACTTCTTTGTAATTCTTTGAGGGCTCTAACCTACCTTATCCAGAAGGGGGTTTTGGGTACCTGAAGTTTTATTTTATACTGCTAGTTTTACACTATTATCAAGCTAAGGAACACTTTATATTACGCGGGGGAATTTAAGATCAAAAAGTTTAATAAGTCATTATTAAAAAAAAGATCTTTTTCTAGGTATTACATCCAATATTGTCGTAATATCAGGGCTCTCGTAGTGTACTAAGACTATATGGTCAAAGGAAAGTTTCAATTTATTCTATTTTAAAGGTATGCTTTTTTTAGTCTGGCTAGAGGAACCTTGAAAGCGAGGAGTATAATCTATGATGTTTTTGTTGAATTTTTCAATAGAGGGCCCCTTATAAATTAGAAATACCGGATATCTTATGGATCACATTTTTAATAGAATAAAGTTAAGAGAGTATAAGGTGCCCTTTGTCTGAATGTTAGACTTCGAAAAAATACTGAAATCTCAATTGTGATTTATGTATTTCCTTCCTTGTCTTTGATTCACACGGATTCGGATATTTCTATATAAACTTTAACTGACTCGACTCTGCGCGAGGAGGAGTTTTCCAGAAGAATTAATAGGCTCACTTAATCTTATGGCTGTCCTGTAGTAGGATTGTCTAAGGACTTAGCATTACAATTCTTACCCCTGTATAGAAATGAGCACGCGCTTTACTTTCATCTTTTAGTAAGACTGGACTACCTCAACTCGATTGATCCTTAGAAACAAAAAGCGGTACAAGGGTTGGGGTGTCGTTTTTTTAGTTACTTTGTCGGGATCCCTAATTATCCAAAAATACATCTATAGAAAGAACTCCTAATTTTAAGATAACCGAGTTCTGGTGTAGTAGCCTGGAAAATGCATAAGCTAGGATCCTTGTATAGATGCAATAGGAGGGCTTTGTATTAATAAGTTAGTACATAGATATATAATTTACAAGACAAAGTACCTTAAAACTAGATGTTTCAAAACAGCGGGTAATCCAAAGGCGGACTCCTATACTGGACGATCAAGTGATCTTAAACGGAGCCTTATGTAACTCTTTTGTTCATTATTGCTCAGTTTGCAACTAGTCTGATGCCCTGAAAAACCTAAGAATAAAGTATAGCCCTAAAACTCTATATTATATAGGACCCTTGGAATAAAAGGGAGATGATATAGAGCCACGTATAAAGGCAGTCCTAGTTTGTAGTAAAAGCGATCTATAACACTATTTCCAGCAGCAAGAACCGCGCTTTTAAATGGGAATTAGTAATTTCCATGTTTATCCGGAGTATCACGCGCCTGGCTTAATTTATTTAGGATTTCATCATATTTATATGACGTGTTGTATTATACTCTATTGGATTGTGATACATAAACTACCGGATTTCTAGATCTGTATCTTAGAACGAGTAGAGGGGTGGTATATGTGTTAGTCACCAGTTTTATAAATTAGTAGCATAGAAAGTTCCAAATGAAACGACAACTCGCTTTTCACATGTTTTGTTTAAAGTATATGCGTCCCCCTTCTCGGGATCTCTCCTTTCCATTAAGCGATGTTTAGCTATATTATATAAGACTTTTACTAATAGATTTCTATTAAATCCATTTTAATTTAATGGGAATACAAAGAATGAGAGGTTTTTAATAGACTTATAGTAAATAAAATGAAGTTGATACACAATTGCATAGGAAACGTAAAACCATAGTTTAGGTTCTCATCATATTGTTCTTTACTGCTCCCACAGAAGTCATTTTTAGAATATGGCGTACACTATTCTACTGACTGCTGAGTAATACCTATCTATAAATATCTATTTAATTTCCCGATGTACATAACAAATAGCACTAAAGCTTTTCCCTTCGCAGATCGCTAAAGGAGCAAAAAAGAACTCTCAAGGTATTTACACTCATTCTAGGGTTTCTTTCTAACTAGCTTACACGCCTACTGGTTTCGTGGCTGCTCCATAAGAATTAGCTAGATTTACTACAAAAAGGATAGTACAGCGTTCTGATTACGTAGATTCAGAAAGAAAAAAATCATAAAAGAAATCCCTACCATAATTGTAATTGGGAGAGATCTCAAACTGTGAATTTAGAGACTAATGTTGCTTTATCAGGAATAACTTTCTCGATTATGAGCTTAACTAACTATCCTAGACTGTATACTAATAAATAAGCCCATACCCTGATATGAAATTATCTAATATTTTCGCTTTTGAAAGCTGCTTGGATGCTTGACTAAAAAGGAATGACCTCTGTATATCCAAAAAAATCTCACTATTCTATTAGAAATCTGATTTTAGTCGATTTAAAAAGAAGGAAAAAACCCGAAATAAAATACGTAGCTTTACTTGTTTAACCTGTAGCTGCAATATTCTATACTGGGATTTTAAAGAGAAAGAGGAGAGAGCCTAAGCACCATTCGTGTCTAAGACGAAAAGGTTACCTAATACTAAGTATATAAAAGTCCTATTCTGACTGGGTTTTATTCAAAATGTCAGAAAAATCCTTTTACTAAAGCTGAATTAATAAATTCTAAAATTATATGGCATTTCTCTATCACCGAAAGTAGAATTCTATGTACATTATTTCATTTTACATACTGTAATGCGTTTCCTTATTATATCACTAAACTCTCCAACTCCTATAAGATTTTTTATTAATTATACATTATAATTAAGGACTTTTACCTCGCTGTGTGCTGTATATACTACAATTTAAGGTAAAGACTGAAGCTTCATTTTATTGTAAGCAAAAATCTTTCTCATTTTTATAAAGAGGTCTGTGTATTTTAGGTGTAATCCTGTTGTCTATTGCCTTATATTCGATTTATTTACTCACTATGTAATGTAGACACCCATAGTTGGACTATAACCTACAGCCCGGTAAGTATCTATATACTAGCTGTAAGCTTAGCTTATATCACTATTTCAGTATTATGTTATGTCAAAGGGTATCTCTTTATGATATACTTCACCCTTAATAGCTAAAGCTTAAAGGCTACTAAATTAAAAGAATTATGACTAGAAAATATAAGTAAAACTGTCCCTCGTTAATAAAAGATAGAACTTGAACTTACGTTTTCAAATCATGAGTAAAGAATTACGTAGATTTCCTATCTTCTCAAATTTCCTTCATTCAAGAAAAGAATTTGACGATACGGATTCCTTGGTGAAAAAGGAGCTAATTATGCAACGGAATATCCTCCTGAAATATAACCCTCTTCCCTTATTCAGGAGATCCCTGAAATAGAAACGTATTCTAACACCTTTATTTTACTAGCTGATGCTAAAAACCCACTCTAGTTTTAAGGAACTAAGACTAAAGGAATCTGCTATGCTATTTTCTTAAGAAGTCCGTTTCTCTAGAATCACAGGCTAAGGTAGATTATTTTCCTACTGTTATGTCTTAACAAAACTATCGTCAGAAAAAAAGTCATACAACAGGTTTTTCCTTAAACCTAGCTTCTTGCTAGAGTCTTTTTTAAAGGGGATTGCCTTTAGTTTCCAGCACTGAGATTCCTTTTTGAATTCTTAATTGGCGACTGGGCCTGGATTCTGCATTTTAAACAGTAACGAGTTCCCCTTTTTATTTAAGAAAGGGCCGCTAAGTTGACTATTCTTTTGAAAACTAGAGATGGCTTAAGAAGTTTTATAGCAAGCAATTTATAGTATACAGGATTCCATTGCAGAGGAGCCCCCTCTAAGACCTTGGATAGGAGCCTTATCTATATAACAACGTTTTGAAGTATAAAATAGGTAATCCACAATTCGGAGAACAAGATTAAACAAGGAGCCTTCTTAGTTTGAGGGATTTAGGCAAACAGATGAATAACACGGGGTTACTCTTAATTTATGCAGAAGAAGTATAAAGCGGTGTACGTACGGATAGGAAGTTTATATGTACTAGATTTTCCGTCTTTACTAAAATTGTTTTTATGTATTCTCGTTTTGTTCTATTCTTTTAATATGTTAATGTGTATTGTACTATAAACAAGAGTTCATGCATAAAGGAATAGCAGTATCTCCTGTGGATTTTGGTACTTTTGACTTTTAGGCGCTATCCAAGGGAAGTCTTGCATTTGTGCAAAAACAAGAGCGGTTTATAAAAAGGCGGACCTTTCCGAGTCAGATAGCGGGCACGCCAGGCACAATAAAGGTGGATAGGATACCAGATAAGTATAAGTAAAAAAAGAAAATATTACAAAAAGAATTTTAGAGTTACAAGTAGCATTAACTGAAATAAGGTTACTCGATTAGAATTAGTCTTACACAATTCCAACAGTTTTTGTATTTCAACACAAGTAGAAGGATTAAAAAAGGCTCTTTATCACACTTAAGCGCTTGTCTCCAGGCAAACCTCTTGGGAATTTATGTGTTTTTTACGGTCCTATAATTAGACTTTTATAGGTACTGCGTTTTAGCTATAGATATGACATATATATCTTGTATGTAACACTGTGCCCCGAAGTCTTATTGCTTATTTATAAATACTATGCAAGCTTCAAGGGGCCTGGGGTCAGATGGCCGAAAACCTTGATTATAAACACTCGTTTCAATTCTCAGGTTATTCCGGATCTTAATATGTTCTTACTAATAAATGTTTTTGTGAACTTATATATCCTAGTCCATAGCTACTATTAAAAAAAGATTCGCCATAAATGCTTACCAAAGTTTTAGTTACTAAGATTAGGTGAGTTTTCAGTAAAGTAGTTGAACTAAGAGCTTGAAAAGTCAATCTACCCTTTGTGAACCAAAGGAGACCCAGTTTATATATTTAATGTATTGGGAAAATTCCCTGACTCTGGATGATTGTATAATATAGCTTTACCTCACTTCCAAGAAATTAGGAGTTTCATAGGTATACCCCTCGGCGCTTTTGCCCTTCCTTACTTTAAATAAATTACATACCTTTAATTGTAGTTGTTTAACCTCAGCCCTTAATAACATTTGTATATTATAAAATAAAATATCCCGCATTGAGTCTACAAAGCTAATAACCTTTTTTCGTTAAAGAGTCATTTTGGTCACTAAGGGTAGATCCTAGATGATATCTGGAAAGCGCCTAACCCAGAATTTGAATAAGGATTTCCTAATCCTATAAAGCAAGAAAAATTCCGGATTATTAATGAGAAAACTGAAAAGTGTAAACCAACTCATTTCCAATTGATTCGTATTTTTATAATAATAAATAAGTTGAGTCTTTTTAATAGTATAAATAAAGTACTTAATATAAGCAAGTTTCCTCATAAATGGATTATAGCTTAAGCAGTTTTCCTTAAGAGGTTTTCGATTTCTATTTAATGAGATAAGTGACTCAAATTTGTTAAATTAAAGGAGTTTAATACCCTGTAAATTCTGATGTTTACAAAATCCCTAGTAGGCGTTTTTGATTAGACTTCAATTATTTGTAAAAGGTTCTGCAAGTAAACCAGAATTAGTATTATTCCAATACTGCTAAGATAAATGAGAGAAAAAAGGACCTCGGGTAGCATGCGGTTGGGGTTTTCTATATACTATATAATTGTGGAATTCCCCTTTTCAACTTATTAAAAGTAAGTTTTTTTCCTCTCGTGTTTAATTATGAGTTTTCTTAATAATCTAAATATAAGGAATAATAGCAGATTCAATAATAAAGGGTTGACTGATAAGCCGATTGCAATTGACTTCCAGCTTAACTTAGTTATAGACTAGCTTGTTTGTAAATGAAGGAAATTCTTTCTAGAACTAGAGAAGTTTAGGGGCTTAGCTTATTATAAAAAGCAGTCCTAATTTTAAATTGAAGTCGTAGATTGTTCAACATCAAGGTAAGTATAGAAAGGATCGGTATATTCCGTTAAAGACTAGGAATTCAAAAAAAAAGAGTAATAGGAGAACCTCAAGTATAGTAATGTATTTTATTAGTTGACGCTGTATCCGCCTTTCCTAATACAATTTCTCAGGATTGACTTGTTATTAATGTGACTAAGATAAAATTGGTGGAATCTTTGCAATCGGTAAGTTTCCTGTCCTCTTTCAGTATATTATTTTTGGGCCTGAAAAGAATTATCCTACCCTTTTTTCACACATATAGGACCTCAAGATGTAAAGAAAACATCTTATGTTAGAAAATCTTAAATAACCACAGAACTTGGAGACAGATTTCTTTTGAGATTGTTTATCCATAACTTGACAAGGAATAACTTTTTAGTTAAGAAAAATTATATTATTCATTGTGAGTATATGTTCCCTTAATTTTGGCTAGAAAAAAGGAAATCGAAGCTATGAGAAAGGGGCTTACGCTTTATCTTGAGGGTCTCGGATCGGTTCTTAGCACAAAGTCTTAAGTTTGTCAGTCTTTTGGCGTAATTTACAGCCTGTAAATATTGGAAGGAAAAGCTCTTTTGAGTTGCAGCCATCTATTTACGGAAGCCCAGGGGATGCGAGAGGAGGGCCCCGGTGCTCTTTTAAGCGATTTTCTTAGTTTTTTTTATTTAGATACCTATTAAAGTTAAGATATAAGAAGCATATTAAGGGATAACTAGTATAAAATTTTTCTTACAAAAGGGGCAAAAACTAAGAAAAAGAGAACCCTTAGACTCAAATTATTCCTCGGATAATTAAGAATTTTACTTAGCCGCTCTAAAAGAAGCCTCATAATACTAGGAGGGGCCTTGTACTTCTATAATTTTGACTTCTAAAGGAATTATACCTAAAATCTAGAGAGTACTATAGAGGGGCGGCCCCTTGTTAAACCATGATATCGTTAGAGTTTACTCCCATATCTAAGCAGAATCCGCGCTGAACCAGCAATTAATAAAGGTTTAAGAAATGGAAGTTTGTAAAAAACCCTTTCGGTAAAAAGGAGAACTTAGGTTTTCTCAACAAAATTTGTATTGAATAAATCCCTCTAATTTGCTAAATACAGACACTTTTGAGAGCTTATTCAAGGAATAAAGAGAACAAACAAGAAGGCAGGCCTAAAACCTTTTGTTTTAGATTTAAAAGCAAATTATAATATAGGATTCTAGTTTTAGGAAAGACTTAAATATATAATAAGGAGCGGATTCTAAACTAAGGGACCCCTTATCAAGTTCAAATTGAATTAAAACTAAAGAAACTGTAATTTACTAACACACCTTCTTCTAGTAACTCACTAGAAGTACTTGCATTTTACTGCCCTAAGCTATCCCATTATTCAAAATAATGAATATACTTTCAAGGAAACCGGGAGATTTTGAAATGTGTAAGAGCCCTTTTAAATCTTAAACTAGGTACTAAACACTGCTTGCTCCGCTACAAAGTAGTCCCTTAATACATATTAAAGAGCATTATAAGTAGAGTTATATCGATTGAGAGCTTAATTAGTTCAAGTTCCCCCTTGCCGGCATAGAAAGCAGGTTAGAACAAAGATTCATCAACGCCTAGGCTGTTGGTTCAATTCCGGTCACAGTTAAATTTAGTACAAGAAGGTTAACAGTTTAATATATTATATTGTAAATTTTAATTAGAAAAAAACCTAGTATAAAGGTTCTGGGTTAATTTGAACAATGCTCTTATATAAATTCTTTTCTAAATCGAGCTTTCAGGTACACGGTAAGTTATTTGTGTATCTCAGGCGTTTTCATTATAAAGTCTACCCATATTCATAGCAAGTCGCTGATAAAGGAGTCTTCTTGGGACACTCTCTGAACAAAAGTTCCTTTTCTACAGCTTCAGATCACAGGGGATATAAGGTCCCTTGGGAGTGAGTCCGCTTTCTTAACAAATGAAATCTTGCTTACCTTATTCTTGTAACCATAAAGTTTTTTTGAAAGTATAAAACAACTGTACTTACTTGGATTCTTTTTGTGGTATAAAAGTAATTAAAGAAGTTTATATAATAAATATTTTGAAAACTTTCTAGCTTTCTCGATGTCTTTTTTTCGTATGTATTAAGCTAGTAACTCAGATATCTATCATATATTTTTTTTAGAAACTAGTAATAAAGAAATTTCAAGAGGGCTAGCTTAACTAAATTCTTGGGAGGGTTTTTGCTTTAAAAGGAAGAGTAAAAAACATAGGAATAAGTTGGAATGACTAGGTAAAAAAGAACCAACTGATCTAAGATAGTTGATATCTAAGGTACACTCATATATTATCTTAACTTAGCGAATTTATCGGTTAGAGCGTTGCTTTCATAAAGCATAAGGGTTTCAAAGGGTGCTAATTAAGGGGTTATGGACAATATGCCAGTGAATCTAGTAAAAAAGTCATAATATTTATAAAGTTTATTTAGTAGAACCCTTTACTTTTAAGTTAATAAGGTATTCCTTTAATGTTGCGAATCACTAACTTAACTACTTATGTATTAGGTAAACACAAAGAGGCAAGTTTTAGTCTTTTAAGTGTACAAATTAAAGAGAACCTCTCTTTTATGTGACTTTTTTTTCTTGGAACATTCCTTAAAATAAAAGGGAACAAGCATAATCCTATAGCACAACCCAAATTACTCTTTCCATTTTATTTAACTGTATGCCCGAGACCCTTTGCCTTTCATGAATTTATGTTTTTAACAAATGCTGCTCTTGTAACTTAAGAATATAAAGAGTTATAGAGTTCTAAAAAGCCTCGTATACTCACTTAGGACCTACTAGGATAGGAAATACTGACTTAAAAGGGCCCCGAGTTTTTTCTAAGAAATAAGAATCTGTTAGTACTAATTACTTTGAATTTCTAACCAGGTTAATACACTTCAAATTTAAGTAATAAAGAGTTATATATTATCGATATTAGCTACGGAACCTTAGCAAAAACGAAGAATTTAATATCGTAAGTTATAATATCTAGAATAAGAATAAGAGCAGCTTCTAACCGGGTGTGTGTCGAACTTTGATTAATGACTATCTAGAAAATAATGTTTAAGCTTGTTAGACTTTAGACTAATATACAAGGTAAAATACAAAGTTATAGCAGTAAAAAAGCATCCTCCTTGTTTGTAAACAGGAGAAGATCCTTGTGTTTAAACAAAAAAATAGTAAAAAAAGAAGGGTAAATGACTCGCTTTATAGGATAAGAAGTCAGATAAGTTAAATTCCCTACTTCACATAGGACATCAGAAATACGGGCCAAGCTATTCACCTTAAGTAAATTAAACAGAGAAAGTAAGTCTTCTAGATCTGCCTAACAAAAAAGGAAACTTTATAAAAAGTTACTCACTTCTGGATATTATAATTTTGAGGTTTCATCACCTAGCTTTTTGGGGTTTAATCTCTTAGATTAGGGTGTTACTGACGCTTTGATGACTCTTATACTCTCGGAATCAAGATTTCTTCCCCCTTTCCCTTTTATTTCTATCAGGATGTGCTACTAAGAATTTATACAAGTTTCTAAGAGGCAAGAAGGCTTTTATTATTATAAGACATATTACTGTGGGTAGAGTAAGCAATTCGGCAAAAGAAGGACTTCTAAATTAGAGATAAGAAAGGATCCTTGTCTCTCAAATCTCTTGAAACCCAGTAAATACTGCAGGAATTTAGATAGAAATTTCCCTGGTTGATACTCCAAAATTGCTTTTCATAACATTTAGCTTCAACTGAAATTGCTTGGGTTCGAATTCTATTTTCTACTTATAACAAGAACCCTTTGCTTTCTTAAGTTAAACAGAACTCCTCTGTAGAATTCTACTTTTTAAGCTCTCTTTTTAATCTTTTGGAGCCCCTTAAAGACGAGCCTCTCTCAAGTTTCTAATATTCCTTACTATAAGGGAGTCCTTTCATTTAGTCACACCTACTAGTACTAGTTACCGCTAGTAATAATACCTGACATAGACATAGCAGAAAATTGTAATTATATAGTAAGACTCTTATATACTTACGGGTAAGTTAAGCCCTCTCCGTCTAGTTTATAATACCTAGATTTACAGTGTTTCCCCACAGGGAACGAAGGGAGAAAAAAGTATATAAGTAAAACCCGAGTGTATAAGTTAAGCAATTTTACATAAAAGTAAAAAAAGAGAAATGAAAAGTTGTCCTTACCGGCCTCAATTAGCTCTTATAGGACTCTTTTTAGTATTCGGGTTTTTGTTACGAGGAGAAAGGGTACCCATATTCAACTACATTTTTATGACTTATGAGTTAACTTATTTCAAAGCCCAACTAACGAATTAAACAAAGCAAAGAGATTGAACTGTAAGAAGGGAATCCTTGTGTACCTAAATAAGCATTATCCTATGAAAGTTCATTGTTTTAAGAAGATTTGACTCGTAAAAAGAAGCAAGCAACATAAAAACCATAGATTAGTGGGCTCTCCTTTAGGCTCTAGAGATATTAAAGTTTAAGCTAAGTCTTCTGACTAAATAAAAAGAAACTAGATACTAGAAGCTCTTGTAATATATAAATAGCAGTTCTTCTTTCATTAGTATTTGTGTAGTAAATCTAGGTAATTAGAGAGATATAAGGGAAATCTATGAGTATGTGGTTCTTTTAGGCATCGTGCAAGGGTTCAAAACCTATACATCTATATTGATTGAAGTTATAGCTCTCTCTAGTTGTAGTAGCAGTTAAGTTATAGAATGAGGTTAGGGTAGCCCTTTGAGCGGGGCTAAGCTTGTACGTTCATAGAGTTAAGAATTCTCAGCTAAATAATAAGTCTCTGAGTGCCCTTACAAAAAAGAGTTACTATATTCTATAAGCTAAAAGATTACCTTAAAAGGGGGATACGTCTTTAATCACTTAAATAGAAAGAATTTGAGATCATCTTGTATATACTCTCGTTATTTTAAAGTGATCGGTTTTAGAAGAAATCGGTTGGTAGAGCACGGGTTTTTGATATCGGCGTGCAAAGGTTCGCACCGAAGGATTCCTCTCTTGTTTTTTTCCAGGAGTCCGGTTAGTAGTCTACTATAATTTTGAGAATGTTCCGTAACCCTTTTATTAAAACTTAATGCAGCAGTATCTTTGATATTCATCAGTAAACAGAGAACCCGCGCGTAGGATCTTGCCAATCCTTCGTTTCACTCAACATAGAATAACTACTTTCATATTTACGAGCATCACTTGTAAACTGAGTAATAAGCATATCCAGAGGCATCATTTTAAGCATAAATTTTGCTTTTTCTTTAAAGAAAGCCCGAAAGATATTTCAAGATTCCGTTTTGCATAGCTGTGAAAACGAATTCGCCTAGAAGGTCGAAAGCAGGAATATACCTTTAACACTAAAAGAACTATGAAGAGCAACAACTAAAACTAAAAGGAGCTCCTATAACAACCAATACAACTATGGATAACTCTACTACTAAAGGGGAATATCGGTAATATAGACTTCTTAGCTACAAGAAAAGGAAGAGTCGGGCTTTTAAGGGAAGTATAGCTGCAAATAAGAAGGATATTTCTCTCGCTATAAAGAAAAGGCTTTCGGGAGGGTTTTATTTCTGAAGAAGGTACAGACTAAGAGAGGTATGGGTAGTTTTCTAAGTAAGTTGCAAGGAATTAAAGTGAGGAGTTTCCAGGTAAGTAAAGTTTTTCCTGTTGTAGGTTATACCATTAAGTAGGTTTTTTTAACTTACTTTAATGAAAACCTCTCTGTTATGTTATTTTGTTTACCTCTTTTTCTAGAAAATTCCTTAAGAGCCTTATTCTAATAAAATATACTTAGGGTTCTGGGGGTTAGAGAACCCAGCTAGGTTTTAGCCCAAAATATCTAATACAAAAATGACTCTCCATTTAAGAATTCCGCCATTAAAGCACACTAAATAACCCATCAAACCCATACCCTACCTATACTCCTTGTTTAGCTACCATCCTCAGGGTAACACAACACCAAAATCTCGAAGCCGAGAAAAAGGACTCCTATTAGATATTATAAATATTGTAAATGTCATTTAATAGTTCCCGGTTGGCTATCAATTCAAATTAGGTTTTGATATCACACTATAACTCATAGGGGTTTTCCTTATTTAAAAGGTTAAACTTCTAGTTTTACTAAATTGGTACGTTCTTTCCTTTACATTCCAAGCAAAAGGGGGGTACTAAATATGATACTCCCCGCATATCCTGGCCTTGAAATTCTTAATTGTGTTTAGTCCTTAATTATGTGTAAACCTAAATTGTTTTGTATTAAGGTAATAACTTCATCTAAGCTAATAGAACCTTATCCTAACGGAAAGGACGAGGGGAATCCTTTATTTATTTTAGTATATTTTTCTTCTGATTCTTTCAATCAAATTCAATGCAAGAGTTTTTGTCACAACCCTCTAAATAAACCTTACCTAGAATAAGGAGTATTCAACTTACTGATAAATACATGTTCTGTCTTAAGCGAATTTACTTAGGAATTCCAAGACGGTTATAAGATTTACTTTAAAAAAGAACTAATCACCGGAACTTGGGTCTTTCTTCTTACCTTGAAATCATGAAATATAGTTAAAGATTCCAGTTTACCTTTGGCTCCTTTAAAAGGCAAAAGTTTAAATATAAATTTCGAAAGGAAAGAAAAAGAGTCACTTTTCAAGATATCGGACGATTAAATAAGTTCTAACTTTATATAGTTTTAGATGGTAATTTTGTTAGGTAGTTTTTATTTGGAAGGTCAAGCCTGAGGTGAGGCAATATATGCAATTAAAGTCTGACATTGCGGTTTACCTGCCCACTGTAGCGCGCCTTAAAATCCATAACTGTATGATTCTTAACTTAATCATGGACTATTTGAAAGAATAAGACTTAGTTTTGATTCCACCCGTCCACGGACCCTGCTGTCTTGTGCTAGTAAAAGAATTCTCTCCTTTTTATATGAGAACGTATGTCCTAACTTCCTTCTTAGGTTTTCTATTATCCCTATGCTTGGATTTTTTGATGGACCTATTTTAAGGTAGCTCTTGAAAGGGGTGTTCGTAAAAAAGGTAATAAATAAAGAAGGACTTCCAGAAACATGCTGGGATTCGAACCACCGACCTGTTAGGTAACAATCAGATATTGTAACTATAAGATATTAAAATACAGCTTACGTAAAAAACGTGCTAGTTATAAGGGACTCCTTTTTACACCAACCGTAAAAAGAGGCCTCGCATCCAGATTGAAGCATTGTACAATAAAAATTATATAAAAGTTACTAGCTCTAGGACTAGTCGTATTAAATAAAGATGAGTACTCAATTTACGGGATTGAGGAGGGCTTAAGATTTAAAGGCTATTAAAGCGGGATTCGCTGGATAAGGACAAGAAAAGAATCTTAGTTACATTAACAGTACCAACATGAATTGGCTTAGTAGTCGAGATTAACTTGACTTTCTTTAGACTACTTGTTTAGGAACTTAACTTTACTAATTACTAGAAAGCCTCGTCTTTAGGCACCCCAGGCAAATCCAAAATAAAGAATTAAAAATAACCGAATTCGCATAGCTATTGGATAGGACCTTAGAGTTTTGCACGTGATAAACCTATGCTTTGAGTATTCCTGATAGAGAATCTTAGCGTGTGTAGAATGACGAATAAAACCTAAATCCCAGCCTGAGGTATATCTCAATTTTAATTCTAAGGAGCCTCCTTGTAAATTAAATAAGCTTATTTCTATTGTGTATTAAGAACTAATTAAAAAAATCGCTTGGTAAACTTCATTGAATGCCTATTATTTACTTCTTTCTCTCTCATTATTTACCTTTTTTGTTTAAGAAACTGAGTAGGAAAGGTAGATAAAGAATTTTGTTACTCTTTTTCCTTATTATGAGTTTCTTTTTCTCTCATTTGACTGGTTGGTTTCTGGTTTGCTTTTTTCTGTTGACCTTTTCTCCTATATACACAGACAGAGATAAGAGAGGGTAAAACGCCGAGTTAAAGACACTAAAGCAGACTTTTTTCTTTTTAAGTGCCTTAGATTCCTAACAAGACAAGTACTACGTATCCGACTACTGCCTAGGCTACGAAACCAAATAAAAACAGAATACTCTCCTATAAGCAGGACAAAGAATTTTAACTAGTTTTGAATTTTAGAAAACGGGTACTGTGTTATAAAGCACAAATTGTATACCTCTTATGCACGTTTTTGTCAACTGCCGCAATGTAGGAGGAGCCGTGTATAAAACTTTCTCTTTTTTGTACAAATACTGAATTTAAATATAAGTGTATACATAAATTAATAGATTTTGTAATGACTCCTTGTCGCGCACTCTAATAACAACTACTATGAATTAAGAGGAAAAAGGCTTCTTTAAAAACTTACTAAAGGAACAACAAAAGACTCCCATTCAAGATCATTAGTATAAGGAATATGGCTAAACTCTATAAGATCCAGTAAGAAGATAGGGGTATAGTCATTGAACTAGAGCTTAATGCATTCTATATTACTTGCGTTGACCATCTCATCGAATTCTACGCTACCCCGGTATTTTCTGGTTATTCAACACTAAAATATTTAATAGAAGTCTAATTAAGTACCCCTTTTTTAAATATAAACGTGCCCGTGTGCCCCGGTAATTAAGGCGCATAAAGGAGTTTTGAATCTGTTGTATTTCTACCGGCTTTGAGAACAACTTCCTACTTCCTATGTATTGAGAGATACAACGGAGTATTAAAATAACAAAAGGAAAGGATATATGCAATCTTTGCGTTTTTATTTAATGAATACCTACCCATTATCAGGATATACTACTATAAAATACCTTAAAGCAGAGTAGAGAAGCTAAGGAACCCCTTATTCTAGAATTCGGTTAAAATTGATTCTCCTTTTTTACCTATTAGAATCCCCTATATATTACAGTTTTAAAGAGAATCTATGAGACATATTAGTAACTGAAAATACATAAATTTAGTATTTTATTGTTTGATTCTCAGTTCTCAGGTAGGCTTTTGTTACTCAGATTACCTTTGACTCTTTTACCATTCAAATTATTATACATAAAAAGACCTAAAAAATGTTCAGAGAAATTCAAAAATATCTTTGAAGTGAAACAAAATGAAGAGTTCCGCTATTACAGTAAAACGGGATATCTAAATCCAGATCTTGCCGGAAAGAGAGCTTATCTATGCCATAATACTGGAAACCTCGAAATATAAGATTCCTTTAGGGTGCAAAATCCGCCTTTTTTATTATTAATATGTCGGAAACAAAAGTGTCTCGTTACTAAGTTGCCCTTAACAAAGACGAATAATGTAACTTGGCTATATAGGTTAAACAAAAGAGAGGTTTTTGTAGCTACACTTTTTCTTTTTTATGAGAGCCGTCAGTACTTATTAGTAAGGGATGTGTATAACTCTCAAAATCCTTGACGTGTTTAGTAATATTACTGAAAGTCGAGATATGCTATTTGGTTGAAATTTCTTTATTATATAAATTTAAGAACTAGGTTTAAAAGCCCTAATCTAAGCTTTTTGTCAATACTCTTTACGAGTTACTAGAATCTCTTCTTAATTGTTCACCTTTGTTTTATATATAACAAAGAATTTCTTTTTAGAATGTTATATCAGGACGAGAAATAGTTAAAAGAGGAATAAACCTATAAGACTTTTTTCAGTCAAAGGGATACTGGTAGTAGAGTAATAGACTCTTTCTATTCTAATTTTGTTTAACAAAGAAAGCAAAAACGAAAGGGTATAAAGCCCGATTACTCTTATAATCAGTAATTACGCTAATAGAGCTAATAATAATTTTATCTTTCATCATCCGGATTGCGACTAGTATAAAATTAGATATCGATTTTTAATGAATTGGGTAGCTATAACTAAAACATTTAGTCAATGTAAGTATAGAAAGGAATCCTATTAGATTATACGTAAACAATATTTTATTACTAATTTAGGGGTTTGGTAGATTCTAATACCTGATACAACTCTGCGCCTTCACGTATTTTTATAACTTATAATATATATATACGACAATATAAGGATGCATAGTAAAAAGAGAGTCTTTCAAAGTCTGTGTATGTGCCTACTAAAAAGTCAAGATACTAATTACCTCAATGCAAAGGGACTCCAAAATTGTTCTTCCACAATATACTATTAAAAACCTATTTCTATTACTTAATTCTACCATATTTTTCCGATTTGTGAAAACAAAAAAAACTAGAAACCTCTACCTTTTAGAAACTCTTAAGAAAGATTTTAGTAAGACCCTGATTACTCATTAATGGGAACAAACCCCCCCTGACCAGACCTCGTATTGCATTAATTTGAAATAAGTATATCCTTTCTAAAGGGTTTTTTGTATATGAAGCTTTGTTTCTTAGAAAGTTACGGTACCTCTTCAGCTACTTGACTCCAATCCCAGGTTTCTACTTCTAAAAACGTAAGAGATTCCACTGATATTATTCGGGTTTTGTAGTACAAATTTTAGTTATATACTAAAAGACCCCCCGTTATGCTAAGAATTAGTTTATTAGCCTGTATAAGCCCCTTTCTCTAGAAAAAAGATTTAGTATGGTGTCTAGGTTTGTAAAATAATATAGAGTGGTTTTCTGCTAATGTTTCCTAAAGTACAGTAAACAGGTTTTTACAATAGGGCCTAACGTAATTATAAAGTTACCTAATTATACAAATATAAGGGCGTCGATCCAATTTCATAACACTAAAGAATATAGTAAAATATAGTAATTCTATAAACTTGTATCAAAAATAGAATAAACAAGCTACATTACGTACTGGTACATGACTCTAATTTAATAGGATTAGCAAGACTCGAAACTACAGTTAAAAAAGTACAATATTTTTTACATATTCCTATCTTTTTAAAGAATTCAGATCCTTTATTTTGTTGTTCTCTGCCCCAAGTAGCCCTTTTCCTGTTCACTATTCATCTTCTCATAAGGTTTTATTCTTACTCCTATATTTAAAGCACCGGTAAATGTAACCAGCATGGCAAGGGTTCGAATCCCTTCCCTCACTTCGTTCAGATCCAAGCTCTGACATAGTATCTTACATAGCAAGTTAACTAGATTTTCTACAACAAAGCCAGTTCCTGCTAGAGACTCCTAAACTTATTAACTACAAATATAAATAATAGGAATTATTCCGAACCTTATATGTTTTTAGTCTTCTAATTCTGGTTATAAACTTGAATCCTTCTGGGTTGCCAATGCTGCTTTGAGAAGGTTTTCGTCATTATCCGATCCTAAGGAAACCTTTCCTAACTCATTAGTAAGGGAATGAGTTACTTTAAAATCCCTCAGTATATCATATGTCTAACTTAGTTAGAGAGACTTAACTAATGAAAGGTAACT